>CM033477.1:165165741-165242019 GCA_019447015.1 Hymenochirus boettgeri | reverse complement strand
TTACCCATACTTTATATCGGTATTGGTATAATGACAGCCGCTGTTTACCAATGGCGCTATTATAAAAATATACATACATACTGGTAAATCTGTATTGTTATAATGTACAGCGCGTGTACCAATGGCGCTAATAAATAACTATACAAACTGTATAATCTGTTGTCTTATAATGTACAGTCGCTGTCGTACCAAGTGGTCGGGCGCTATATAAATAAACACATATACATACGACTTTAACTGTATATCTGTATTTTTATATGTAACAGTCGCTGTGAATCCCAAGTTGCGTATATAAATAAACATATACAATACATCTGTATAATCTTTTGTTAGAATGGTACAGCGCTATGCGTCCAAGTTGGCCGTATATAATAACATATACATACATACGTAGTAATTCTGATTGTTATAGGTACAGCGCTGCTTCCCAACGGGGACTATATAAATAAACCATATACATACTACGTATAAATCGTGTAATTGTATTATAAGTGTAAAGCGCTTGTGTATCCCAAGTGGCCCGCCTAGATAAATAAACATATACAATACAACTGTATAAATCTGTATTGTGATAATTACAGCGCTGTGTCCCAAAGTGGCGCTATATAACATAAACATATACACAACTGCGATATCTGTGATTTATAAATGTACAGCGCTGTGGTACCCATAGTGGCAGCTATATACTATAAACCATGATCATACATATGATAGAATCTGTATTGTTATAATGCTACAGCGCTGTGATCCAAATGTGGCGGCTATATAATAACATATACATACAATACGGGTATAATCGTATTGTTCTAATGTACAGCGCTGGTGTATCCATGCGCTACTATAAATAAACCATACATCACATACCTACTGTATAATCTGTTATTGTTATAATGTACAGCGCTGGGTACCACTGCGTGATATGAAATACAATACATACGATATGTATAATCTTATTGGTTATAATGTACAGCGTGTGTATCCAAGTGGCGCTATATAAATAAACATTACTAAATACTGTATATCTGTATGTTTATAATGTACAGCGCTCGCGTCCCCAAGGTGCGCATATAAAACTAAACATTAGCATACATACTGTATAATCTTATTGTTATAATTACAGCGCTGTGTCCCAAGTGGACCTAATATAATAAACTATACGGTTACATTACTGTTACTCTGTATTGTTATCAATGTACAGCGCATGGGATTCAAGTGGGCGCTTGATAATAAACAATACTACATACTTACCTTACCAGAGGTAACTGCTCTCTCTGTCCTTTCCTCACGCATTTCACCTCCCCCTGATGGTCGCCCCTATCAGTACAAGCAGATCTGTAGGATACTTTTTCTTCTGTCCAGGAAGTTACGGTACGACACATGAAATAAAAGAATGTACCCAGGGTGAGGACTTGGGGTTATAAGGAGGGGGGGGGTTCTTTTTAGGACTATATTATCTTTCACAATTAAAAGGTGATTTGATTATTTTTATCTACATACCTTGTATTGGGCAACTCCAGTCAGCCAAACAATAAGGGTGCTTCAAAAACACAATTAACCAATGGCAAGGGATCTAAAATACGGAAAGCTTTCTGTAACAGGCTAACATTTGTGCAGGGCCCTCCCATTTACCACCACACTCGAGTACCAAGTGGGTATTCCACATGCCAGGATTGGACGTAGGTGTGGTTGTTAGGCGTGATAATGTCATGGACAGAGAGTCTAAGTTTGGACATGGGCAGGACTCTCTGTGGACACAAACATTACAGCCTATGGTCATTTAGATTCAGGTTGGAGCGGCAAAATGGTTTTAGGGGCAGAATTGCAGAAAGATCCCATTTACAACTTCAGAAATACGCCTTTTGGTTCACATGAAAGACTTCCTTACACGTGACAAACAGGTTCAAATGGATGTACAAGGGCTGAAATTAAAATGCAACAAGATTACAATTTTTTTTTCCAATTTAATGGGACAAGCGGAATTTTCGTTAACACAACCCACATAAAAAGTAGTGCAACCCATGAAACCTACCTGCCACCATAGACGCTTCAAATCCAATGGAATCCTCCGCCTTTTATCATTTCACAGATTCCACGCGGTGGTGAGAAATAAGCCGGAAGAGGATCTGGGGACTCTGGATGGCGCTAAGTCCACGCCAACTTCAAAGCATCGCCAGGAAGCGACCCGAAGCAATGGTGCGAATGTTAGAAAAAGTCAGCAGCAGAGCGCCCGTCGGAACAGGACTGGTTTCTAGGGGCCTGTGATCCGGTCTCTGCGCAGGTTAAATGGGACACGGGAAGGAGACCATCTGGACAAAGCAGCTTAAATGATGGGGAAATAATTTGTAATTCTCCTTCACAGCTGATAATTTATATTCTTACTGTTCAGCTTTGTCTAAAGAATTCATGATCAGGTCTGGCAAGAGGGGAGAGAAGATGTAGAGCATTCAATGAACATGTGTAGATTTGTATCTGAACAAAACAATGTTACAGAAAATTTAAAAATACTGCAAAACATTACGGGTTATTAGTTGGGGTAAACAGAGGTTCTAATAGAATCTATCAGATGTGATAAAGTTATCTGTAGTGATGGCCCAGTTTGCGGATCCGAACCCGGATCTGCGGTGGATTTACCGTGTTCGCGAACGGCGGATATTGTGGATTTTTCGCTTTTCCACCTTCTGAACTTTTTTGAACCGCGTATTTTCAAAAATGCGTGAAAATACGTATTTTCGAAAAATTTCGAAATTACGAGGATTTCTCGTATTTTCAAGGATTTTTTCGTTTTTTTTTCTCGAATTTTCTCGAAAATTTGCGGATCATCGAGCGGACTGGATTTTGCAAAATTCGGACATCTCTAGTTATCTGTGAGTACTGGTAATACTGGGTACACGCGGTACTGATCTGAAGCTTCGGATTGCGGATACACACGGTCCAGACTGATCCCACTATACTTAGTGTATGTGGCACACATGTCCCATGTATTCTGGGCAGACTGCTATTCAAAACTCCGACATGTGTTCCACTTTGCGCATTTACACAAGTTCTCCAGCACTCACAGCCCTTTGTGAGAATAACGTTCCCATGGCTCCTGACAACATCCAGCGGGTGACAGCACAGCATAGAAAAAGACACGCCCCCAGGAACAAGCACAAATTCGGGCAGACTGCTATTCAAAACTCCGACATGTGTTCCACTTTGCGCATTTACACAAGTTCTCCAGCACTCACAGCCCTTTGTGAGAATAACGTTCCCATGGCTCCTGACAACATCCAGCGGGTGACAGCACAGCATAGAAAAAGACACGCCCCCAGGAACAAGCACAAATTCTAAAGGCCACTGCTAAGGAACAGAGGAGATTTTTGTAAAAAAAAAAAAAAAAAGGTAGGAGGAGGATTGGGGGAAGGTTAATTTTAATATTAAAAAAAAAACAATTCACCAGTGGAGTTACCCTTTAAGTGTTAACAGTTTATTTTGGTGCAGAACCATTCCACAATTTGGCTCACAGCTATCTATCTATCTATCTATCTATCTATCTATCTATCTATCGACTATAGGCTCCTGATATGTGAATCTGTCTCTGATTCCTATTGGCAATAAGTTATTTTTGGTTTCGAACATGCAGGGTTATTCAATAAAAGTTCTTATCGTTTAAAATGGTGCTAATTTTCCCCCAACCAATCAGATGTTAGCTTTCAAATGTTAAATAAAATCTGATTGGTTGGGGCAAAATTAGCACCATTTTTAATGATAAGAACTTTTATTGAATAACCCTGATAGTTTATTCTAATGTGTCTGGTTGGTAGCGGTCAGTTGGATAAAAGTTTCTCCTCTATAAGTGGCTTTTTCTTTATTCTTCTTTAAAATAAGAGGAAATCGAGGCGTCTAAACTGAGAATGTTCAGGATGTTCCTGGAAAATCCTCTGCAGGAAGTTAGATGTAATCCCAATGGCGATCGTGAGAATTCATTAAAATGTAACACAGCCAGCCCACCGTAGAGTGTGTGGGTATAGTAGACAGGAAGTAGGAGAGTAGGAGAGTATAGGAGAGTACACACCCCTGCAGATGGTTGGATGCAGTGGTACATTATTTATAAAGATTGTCTACAGATTGTCTAGCTGTACATTATAACAATACATATTATACAGTATGTATGTATATGTTTATTTATATAGCGCCACTTGGGTACACAGCGCTGTACATTATAACAATACAGATTATACAGTATGTATGTATATGTTTATTTATATAGCACCACTTGGGTACACAGCGCTGTACGTTATAACAATACAGATTATACAGTATGTATGTATATGTTTATTTATATAGCGCCACTTGGGTACACAGCGCTGTACATTATAACAATACAGATTATACAGTATGTATGTATATGTTTATTTATATAGCGCCACTTGGGTACACAGCACTGTACATTATAACAATACAGATTATACAGTATGTATGTATATGTTTATTTATACAGCGCTGTGTGTATGTATGTATATGTTTATTTATATAGCGCCACTTGGGTACACAGCGCTGTACATTATAACAATACAGATTATACAGTATGTATGTATATGTTTATTTATATAGCGCCACTTGGGTACACAGCACTGTACATTATAACAATACAGATTATACAGTATGTATGTATATGTTTATTTACATAGCGCCACTTGGGGACACAGCACTGTACAGCGCTGTACATTAAAAAATACAATAAAGTCATATAAGGGGGATAAATACATAGATAGTTCAGTACATAAATATATAAATTATATAAATAGAAGTGCTAGAGCTTTGCCACAAGAGGTAATGAGGTCCCGCCGCCGACCCCCGAGAGGTACCCCTGCGGCCTCCAGGGGTACCCCCGGCGGGCGCCGGCGACCTCAACGAGGCCGATGTTGCTGGCGTCTTGATCCGACGCGACGTCTTCGGGCTGGCGACACCAACCCCACTCAGGTCGCCGATGCCAGGCAGACTCACTGCGGCCGCCAGTGAGCCCGCTGGCACCGCCGGCCTCAGCGGAGCCGATGTTGCCAGACGCTTCTTTCTTCTTTCTTCAGCCATCTACTGCGATGGCATCTCAGTTCCGCGGCGGAAAGCTCCTCTTTATATAGGTTTGCAGAAATCCATAATCCGTTTCTGATTGGTCAATTTTTAATACTTGCTTTACATTAACCAATCAGATTTCTGACACCAGCTCCGCCCGGCGACACCCGGCGGAGCTGGTGTCGCCGGGACTGGAAGAAAGAAGACGTCGCCCAAGGGCTCTTTTAAGAGCCACACTGGGGGGTCCCGGTTTCAGCTGCGGGACCCCCGCCAAAGGCACTTGTCAGGGCCCTTATAAGGGCCGGGGAGGGGGGTCCCGGTTCGGGCTGCGGGACCCCCTAAGCCCCAAAAGGCCCTTCTCAGGGCCCCCTGGAGGGAGCCTCCACCCTCCACGCGCTCCCTCCTCTCCCTCCCCGGGAGCGGCCGGGGCGGGGGGCTTGGAGGGTTGCGGGGAGGGGGTGCGGCGGCGGGTGTTCGCGACCACCTGCTGCGGCCCCTTCCCGCAGCCCCTTCTAGCCTCCCGTTCCGAGATTGCCGTGAACGGGGAACGGGTTGGGAGGGGCTGCTGAAGTGGCGCGGCGGCGGGTGGTCGCCGCTGCCGCCGCGGGGGTGTGGGCGGGGTGGGCGTGTCTCCCGGGGCGGGTGCACCACCCGCCGCGGGTTGCCTGCCCATCCCGCCGCGGGAGGTTAGTATCGGCTGACTTCGCCTCCTTCAAGGTGGCGAAGTAAAACAGCCGATACTAGCCGAGCGAAACCAGTACCGCCGCTTTATAAATAGAAGCGGCGGTAACGGGTAAGTATCGGCGCGAAAGGTTAACGCTTCGTTAACTTTTCGCGGCCGTTTTCGGGCCTTTATAAATCGCGGTAAACGCGATTTATGCGTTAATGGCCGCGAAAACGGCCACGAAAAGTTAACGAACCTTTATAAATATGCCCCTTTGTGTTTAAGGCCATTGTATCAACTTACTATCAAATTACTTATTTATATTTCCGTTCTGTTATACATGTTTGTATGTAATATTTAATCAAAAACACCACATTGAAATCCTCTTATTTGCTTCTTTTTATACTTTGACTAAATCTTTCCTTCATTATACCTTAAGGGTCTATAGAAAAGAGTAACAATGTTTTTCTTTAATACAATTAAATGTGAAATGAAGGAATATATTCAGCTGACTCCTGAGATCTTTCTGACTGACGCGGAGGCATTTGGAGATGAATGAAAACACTGATTGAATTCAGACTTTTCCCAAATCGTTTTTTTGATCACATTGTTGGTATATATACTGTATATGAACAGAGGGAGATTACCACAATTATTTAATCAACTAATATTAATTGTGACCTTACCAATGTTCATGAAGATGTTATCAGTGTCTCAACAAGGGATTAGGGTTTGTTGTGGATTTCAGTACAGTACCAGTGCAGTGTTAGGGTTTCAAGGAAACGTACACTGAAAAAAAATACTTTGCCTCATTTCAATCTGTAGGACTTCAATCCAGTACTTGTTTTGCTCAAGCTCACTCCCCCAGCCCCCTGTCAGACTATCTGACACTCTGTGAGGGCAAGCATGCTCAGTAATCCCTATGAGGCAGCATTGGGAGAGGGGATTTCCCACCATACAGTTCAAGAATTAACTGTCACGATTCCAGCTACAGTAAAACTATACATAACAGAAGAGTTTATGATAATAAGGAAGTTGATTGACAGCTGAAATGTGAGATGGTTCAGACTGGATATCTAAAGAAATAGGGGACAGTTCAGTGATAGTTGTGAAGAATTCTAGTTTCCAGTAAATGGCAATTTAAAAAAACACATTTCCCAGTGTATATATCCTTTAACACTGGCATTAACTACGGACATATTATCCTGCTAGCCTCTTAAAATGAGAAACATTCACATGTATATATAAGTATGGTCCTGGTTAGACTGCACTGTCTTCTCACTGCTCCAACAACCCAGGTGCACCTCCAGCAGTGATTTAAAAACAGTGGAAGAACAGTGGAAGCCTGGATACCCCCGATCGGGGTAAATATCTAAATAACTGTTGAAAAGATGGACACATCGGGAGATGAGATGCGGTATTTGTGCGATAGTGAATAGGTTACACCCATTTTAAAGACCATTTTAAAACTACAACTCCCAGCATTCCTTGGTAGGAGAATGCAACCAAGGCATGCTGGGAGTTGTAGTTAAACATGTAAAGTTACAAGGTTTTCCATCACTGCTATATAGGTTCTGGCACCTGCAGCCCCATAGAGGAAGTTTATCAGTCCCTGTACACAGCAGTGAGACAGAGGGTAACAATGTCTCCCAATGGACTCACACAAGTAGAAATGGGATCAGTATAACTTACAGTTACTCCCTCCTGCTCTGCTAGGGAAGGTCACAGCACAGAAGAGCTCCAAGTTCAGGGGCAGGAGGGGGAGGAGCTCTGCACTCTGATTGACAACAACAGAACAAAATGAAGTAAAGCATTGTACTGTAACTTAGGTGATTATGTGATTCACCACCAGATGGCAGCACACAGGGTAATTAACGTAAAAAAATTGGTGTGAAAAGGGGGTACATTAAATGTATCTAGAAACACAATATCAAGGTAATCTAGAAACACAACATTAAATGTATCTAGAAACACAATATCAAGGTAATCTAGAAACACAATATTAAATGTATCTAGAAACACAATATCAAGGTAATCTAGAGACAAAATATTAAACGTATCTAGAAACACAATATTACGGTAACCTAGAAATACAATATTAGGATAATCTAGAAACACAATATTAAGGTAATCTAGAAACACAATATTACGGTAACCTAGAAACACAATATAAAGGTAATCTAGAAACACAATATAAAGGTAATCTAGAAATACAATATTAGGATAATCTAGAAACACAATATTAAGGTAATCTAGAAATACAATATTAGGATAATCTAGAAACACAATATTAAGGTAAGTATATGTTTATTTATATAGCGACACTTAGGGAAGTAGCGCTGTACATTATAACAATACAGATTATACAGTATGTATGTATATGTTTATATAGCGCCACTTGGGGACACAGCACTGTACATTATAACTAGAAAGGGAAAGTTTAAGTATAAACTTTGAATTTGGCTTGAAGGGCTGCATTTTGGAAGGGAATATGTGTGTTTGCTGCAGATTTTAAAACTCAATAAGGGGAATGATGAGTTTGTAGTGAACGCTTGTTTGGGACAAAAAAACCTTTGTGTGTACCCAGCCCAAAGTGGTGCTAATTTTGATCCAATCAATCAAAAAGCTAACATCTGATTGGTTAGGGCAAAATTAGCACCATTTTCAATTATAAGAACTTTTATTGAATCTCTCTGTATCTTTTTGATGATTGGTCAAAATGTGTTTTTTTGACTTTAGTTACCCTTTAATTATGGCTGCCACAGTAATGAATAAGTAGATCAGTAGGTGTGTGTACCTGTGTCCGGTTGGGGGTTAAAAAAACAAACTTTTTTGATGATTGGTCAAAGAATTTTTTTGACTTTAGATACCCTTTAGGTATGGCTGCAACACTAATAGAGGGGTAGGTCAGTAGGTGTATGTACCTGTGCCATGTGGGGGTTAAAAAAACAAACTTTTTTGATGATTGGTCGAAAAAATTTTTTAACTTTAGTTACCCTTTAAGTATGGCTCCCACAGTAATGGATAAGTAGATCAGTAGGTGTGTGTACCTGGGTCGGGTTGGGGGTTAAAAAAACAAACTTTTTAGATAATTGGTCAAAATTAGTTTTTTGACTTTAGTTACCTTTTAAATATGGCTGCCACGGTAATGGAGGGTAGGTCAGTAGGTGTGTGTACCTGTACCACGTGGGGGTTAAAAAAAAACTTTTTTGATGATTGGTCAAAATTAGTTTTTTTGACTTTAGTTACCCTTTAAGTAGGGCTGCCACAGTAATGGATAAGTAGATCAGTAGGTGTGTGTACCTGGGTCGGGTTGGGGGTTAAAAAAACAAACTTTTTTGATGATTGGTCAAAAAATTTTGATTATACAGTATGTATGTATATGTTTATTTATATAGCGCCACTTGGATACACAGCGCTGTACATTATAACAATACAGATTATACAGTATGTATCTATATGTTTATTTATATGGCGCCACTTGGATACACAGCGCTGTACATTATAACAATACAGATTATACAGTATGTATGTATATGTTTATTTATATAGCGACACTTAGGGAAGTAGCGCTGTACATTATAACAATACAGATTATACAGTGTGTATGTATATGTTTATTTATATAGCGCCACTTGGGTACACAGCGCTGTACATTATAACAATACAGATTATACAGTATGTATGTATATGTTTATTTATATAGCGCCACTTGGGTACACAGCGCTGTACATTATAACAATACAGATTATACAGTATGTATGTATATGTTTATTTATATAGCGCCACTTGGGTACACAGCGCTGTACATTAATTATAAAATAAGTTTATGGGATTGAGGACCAATTAGGGGGGGGGTGTTAAAAAAGTTTATATTCATTGGCACAACCGTAAGTTACTCATCCTATGACAAGTTATCATGGTCCCCCCAAATATGATGCCCCCCTTTATGGGTAGCAGCTAATTGCCTTATATAAAAGACAAAACTTGGTCAAGAAGCCTTTTACAGGGTCTAGGAAACCGCCAAATGGTGGAACACACAATATAATCCACTGTCATTAAGCTATAAGTAAGGTGCACAGAGAATAGGAAAAACCACACAAGAATGGTGGAAATGCACGAGAAAAGATGTGTGTTTTTAATTCTCCTAGCTAAGGAATAGAGCCAAACAATAAAATTATCCCCCACAACGTTAATCATAAAAGCCAATTTGTTGTGTGGGGGGGACTTATTCTTCCTGACTTTGCTCTTGATTTAATTCTCCACAGGAAGTATTGGGGCCACATACACTGGGCACATTACAGCACCTAGCATTTTCTTAAGATTGGATTTTTATGTTAGGTGGCTTTGCTTACAGTAATCTACGCAATCATAGAATCGAGGTAATTGACCGAACCAGCATCAGTTTAATAGAATAAAAACTTAAAACAGCTCCCACCAATCTACCAAAACCACTGGAATCGCCTAAACCTTCCACCAAATAATCTCGATATACTGAGCAGAAAATTGCAATGATCCAACTCTGTAACTACCCATGAGTTATAAGTCGGTTCTCCACTGTCAGGATAAATTAAAAATAGAAAATATGGATTAAACACAAAAGTGCCACTTTTAAATGCGAACGGGACATTTTCTTCTTTGTCTGGACAATAAAGAACATTTTGGACATTGACTTGATTCTCAGTAAACCTGCATGAGAGGAACGTCAGGCCAGAAGAAAACGATTGCACGCTCCCATGAATGTGGAAGCTTCGAAATGTCAGAGTCAGCGGCGCTTGGAGTGACCCAAGGTAAGTTTTGCCCTCTCGCCCGCAAGTTTTTACTGAAGAGTGGGAGGTAAGAAATAGCCTAGTTTAACTTCGTTCTTCAAGTAAATCTTTAAAAATCAGGTGAAACCAACCCATGAAAGGAAGCCTCAGGACACTGAAATAGACAATGCAACAGTGGGCATCCCGAGATTACTGTTAAAGTGGAATGTTTTCAGGGTTGGGGGTACAAACACACCCTTCTCAAAGAATACCCACCTGATTAAGCGAGGAGGGAACATATTACAAATAAAAATACAGACTTAAGGCCTATTGCATGCAGGAACACTCAGCAATTTCTTATTTGCAACAGATAAGTAAAAATTAAACCACCTTCGGGTGAACTGCAACAATTTTTATTGTGACATTCGCCAGATTACTACGTTTTCCACCATCAAACCTTTGTTAGGTGTAAGCAATGTTTGGTCAAATGTCCCGAAGAAAAAGTGTTGGCAGTTCACCTTAAAGGTGTGTCTACGCGTGGTTTTAACTTACTACCTGATCTATACATGTGGTGGTTACATTGACCCACTTTTTCAGCCTCTCCAGGAGTCCAACATAGGTGGGCCAGTGGACTTGTTGCTGAATTCTTTGTGCACATTACACTTGAGAATTTAGGTCTGGTTTACATATGTGCTGAGAAGTTAAAGCATAAACAACTGAATCGTTTTTGTCCATTGGCTTAGAACAAATATGGGGCTTACTATCTACATTGTGATGATGTAAAACCCAAGAGGTGGTAAAAGCCTGGAAATACACAGAATTAAAATACAAATATGAAACACATAGGTAAGAATATGATCAAAATGACTTGAAAAAAGCTGCATCTTTACTATATTGATGAATAACTCGAGAAAAATGCCCTGTTCTATTACTTCTCTAACTCTGCCCATGACAGGAAGAAATGCTACCAAGAGTTGATGTATAGAGAACACTTTCCCTTGAAACTCTCAGTAGTAATATAACTCCACGTTGTCCTTCCCATGAAAGCAAACTCCGGTGTCACTCTGCATAACTCTTAAACTTTAGAGAATGACTATCTTTTAACGTGGTCATAAATTTCTGATTGACCTTGTACGTGGAGGGAGCTGCTGGCCATCAAGTCAATCACACGGACTCTAATTATGGGGAAACAAGGACTAAACTGAAATTGACCAAACGGAACTAATGAGGTCACGATAGTTCTGTACTGCTTGTGGCAATGAATAAGAGAAGCAGTATCATGACTAATATCACCTCAATCATCCTCCCACTCAACTTATACCGAAGAGTGTCCCATAGATAACAATCGTGCCTCAGACCAATTATAACACTTTGACACAACTTAGAGAAAACTAATTTCGTCTTTTTCGAAAGACTTTTATTGAAAAAATCAGTTTTTTCTATCTCTTGTTAAGGCTTTTTCATGTTTCATGCATTGGAGTAGTCCTTTCAGACTTAAGAAGCATTAAAGGGCCAATTAATCTATAATATAATAAAACGTCTTCCTAACGAGTGCAGATCTAATTCTGGCGTGTATTTGTAAACATGAGATGGGTGTAAAGTGCCAATGGCTGAAAATTTTACAAAAATATAAACGATAATGAGGAACCGTTGGGGGAGAACCAAGAGTCTGTTGTTACCCCTTAAAACCTTCTCCATAATAGTTTATTCCACTTTTAATTTAATTGTTGTGGACAAGATTATGAACTTTACTTAATCACTTGTTCAAACAGAACATTCTCTTTCAACAAAATTGGACTGAATACCAGTGACAAGAATCGCTGGACCCGGTTTACACATGTTATTTTTATTACTGACCAAGCATCCACACGGAAAAGTTCATTTGACTGATTCGAAAACATCACTGTGGTTCTTTATGTGAATTTCTGCGGGCATTCTGAATCTGGTAAATACATGCTCTGGGTTTACTTTTAACCTGACTTTATAAAAATTACATTTTGCTCTTGGTTATCCATATAAGGAGGAACAAGCGTCTCAATAAGAAGTGGCCATTTTTTATATTGAAAATGAAAAGGTTTATAGAAAATGCATCTATGGCAAATCATTACACATACTAGAATGGAGACATTAGGGCGGTGCATTTGACAATCGTCTCTACAATGTTATTTAAACAAAACCTTTCATTAGAACATCAGGGATTTACAATTCCCCCCCTGCAACAACAGCATTGTTTTTCACACCCACACACCCCACACCACCCACACACACCACAACACACACACACAACTAGCACAATTAGTAAAAAAATGTCAGATATTTCAATTCAAATTGCACATTTTAATGCTATAACTGTAATTTTATTTGGTCAAACTGTCATGTTAATGAAATAACAAAATCTATTTTGGTGTAAGAATTAAATTTGGGTCTCCGTTGTGTTGAATATTGAGGTGTCTTGATTAAACATTAACCATGGTTGTGACCTACATCCAATTAAACTGAATTTGGCGAAATCCCCCTTGGACACTCTGCAAAGAGTGTTGTATGTTCTCACCCGTGTTTGCGGGTTTCTCCGTGCGCTCCGTTGTCCCACAATCATTAAAGACATACTGATTGTGTATTGGTACATAACAGTGATTAGATTAGACGCATCTTCATGGCATGGCTGATTGTGATGTATTAATGTCATTGTAAAGCGCTACGGAAGACTTTGCCGCTTTTATAAATCCACACTATAATATATAAAATCGAATTTTTTATTTTCCATCAAAAAGACTGTCATATCCTTCACGCTGGTCGACTGGCTTTGAGACCGATATATTCTGTATTTGTAAACCCCTCATTTGGGGATTGTGCAGGTGCTCAACTCAGTGTCTTTTTTGTCAGAGATTCCTTGAGGGGTGTAGACCTGATTCAATGGCAAAAGTATTGAAATCTTTATCTTCTTACTAGTGTAGAAAATGTCTGTTGTAACAGAGATGCAAAAACCCTGGGGGTTGATCTATCCGCTGTGTCCAGGGAACGGAATGAAAGTTTGGTTTGGCATGAAAAACCTTCCTCAACCAATGAACTTTTAACCTGAACTAGCTATTAGACCCAATCAGTTTTGGATAAAATTCCATCTCATCTCTATGCTAACTTCAAACTATTGTTAAGTCTGATAAGTCCCAAAGATACAATAAAGGTAAAGATAAAATCCCTGAAATTAAGTTCAGGTTTTCCCTAATAATCGATTTAGTTTAAAAACACTGACCCCGTACCTCAAAAACTGGTTCATACAGACAACTGATTGTAAAATTTAACATTTTAAAATAAAAGTACCTGGGGCAAGAGACCGGGGTGAGTAATTATACCGTCCCCTACTCCCAAATTTTTTTGTTGAGGAAGGACACACATACAGTTTTCATCTGCCAGGTTTATGGTCAGTGGGCCATTTCTATAGTATTGAAGCATCGGAGGACTGGCAGACCGTTCTCTTTGTCCTCTTCTCCTCATATAAAATGAATTGGGAGATAAAAAAAAGCACCAATCCTTACCTCCCGTGCCTTGAGTACTTTTATTTTAATGAGTTTAAAAAAAAAAACTTTTATACACACGAATAGTCCCTTTAATATTGTCTCTTATTTAACGGTTTTTACCATAATCACAGAGTGGGTGAACCTTCATTTTTGGGTCTGGTTTCCAAAGAAATAAAAAAACATTGTGTTATTGCGGAATTATAGACTTTTAAAATGTCCTTTCACTGTAAAAGTGGCATAAAGATAATATCCTGGTTCTTCCTTGGATTATAATGAAATTTCAGTGCAAAGAAACAATTTTTAATTACAGTTTAAAGAAAATAGAAACATCTATCCGTAAATGGGATGGCGCCCTTCCGGGATCCGAACCCGGATCCGCCCGCCGAGATTTCCGTTCGGCGAACGGCGATTTTTCCAGATTTTTCCGCCTTCCAAACCGCAAATTTTTACGTATTTTCGAAAATTTTTCGAAAAATAAGTACGCACGATCGGTAACATGGTAATGTTTATGTGCAGTTAAATGATTTTGCGGTGGTTTTCTATGGAGGACTATTCATGTATCTCTCCTCTACACGTCGCACACCAACACGCCAAGTCAGTAAAGTGTAATAATGGCACAGATACATCTGATTTGGTATTATAAACATATAGTTGTTTGCATTTTACAAAACTAACAGATACGCAGCATGGACACACTTTAAGATTTAACATATTAATTAGGAATTTAAAAACACAAATGTATTTTTGTACTGTCGTTGAGAACATTCCAGAACACGATTTAAAACACCATTAGGCAAGCGCGTTTCGAACTTCACAATCTAAAGGAATAACCATCTCTGCTCAACGCAACTTCAAACCATTTCTTTTATAAAACATCTTTACACAACAATGCAGCTTTTCTCCGTTAGATATTATTTCCCCACTGAAGCGATATCCTCTAAATATCCCGTGACATTCCACACAAGTTCAACGGCCTGCTATGATTAAATAGACACTGAGATTTCCAAACACTTATTACGTTTAATGAAAGACAGGTCGTTTGGACCCTAAGATTCACAAAATGGTGTTTTACGTCCAAAATAGGTCCCTGCCTCCTTGGGGCCCACAACATATCAACCACATAGATGGAAATTATACTTATTGTATGGAACAGGACGGGTAAATGAAAATGGGCAGATTTGCTGTTTTCCAGATCGTATCAAGGTCATCATTGGGAAGTATTGAATTTCTTGGCTACATCAGGTTATCATGTCAATCTTCCCACCTGCCAGAATAACCTGAACACCTTGGCACTTTGGCCCCAATATATTATAGGTTTAGTAGAGTTAGGGGGCCATTATCGTTATCTGCATGAGGCTGTCATGCAATCTAGGCACCAACGGCAAATAGAAAGGTTCCATTTTATCACGGAATCCAACATTCCAAATTAAAAGATCTTGGTTCATTTAATATATCAAATAACCTCCAGGCCCCCAAAAAAAAAGCCACCATCTTTCTTTAGTCAGGAAAACTTTAGCTGCAATTGATAGAATCGATTCAGGTTGGTCATTTTGCCACAGCCCCCTAGCCACAAGCCATAAAACATGTTGCACCAATCTAAACCAGTGACTCTACATCAGTCTCAAACTAAGGTCTATGCAGTGAGTCATCATGCTGATAACAAACCTCCAAGTATAAAATCAAAAAGATGACCCCACACATCTTTCTCTGGTGACAGACTCTTGCATCAACAGCCTATGTCGTTAAATGTATATAGAAAAGAATCTACTAATTGGACTCTTATCCTCCAAAAAAGGCAAACAAACTGATCAGGAGTTGCATGGGTGGAAACATTCCACTGTATTAAATCCTGGAATCAGTTCTCAGTAAATCAAGTAAACAAAAACAAACGTTATTATCCACTGTGGAACATAATTGTTACTAAACAAGATTTTTTATGCATAGATAAAGGCACATTGGAAAGTCACCGCTACCGCTTAAATGTGTTGCTGGCCCATGGGGAAAGACTTTAAAGGTGTTAAAAAATACTATAAGTTACTCTTCGTGGGTCTAAAAAACAGAAATGAAGTTCTTATTTGGAATAAAGATTTCCTGGTTAATAGATCTAAGCCCCTCCCAACCTATGGTTTTATTATCACTTACACCTGATCCAAAATGCTTATCAGAAGTACCTTACGAGCACAATCCCTTTCCAGCAGGGTATCAGTTAACGTCCGTCACCATTGGCCATGGTCATATTATGAAGGGTGACAGACAGACACTCACCAATGAAGCTTGGATGAAGGATCAGGTTCTGTAAGTAACTTAAGGATTCTCAACAAGGTGGGCTTTCCAGATGTTTGAAAACTACAACTCCTAGCATTCTCCTGCTTCCCTCTGTAGCTGATGAATGCTGGGTGTTGTAGGTGTTTCAAACATCTGGAGGCACACGTTGGGAATCCCTGATCTAAAAATCTATCCATCATTTTATCTCTATCTAATCAAACATGTTTGCCGGTACCACTTCCATGGGCTCTCTCAGTTATTCTGATAGAAGTCTACCATATTAATTCATTTAATCCCAAGTTCAAACAAAATAAAATCTTATCAATCACATGATCTGAGTTCATAATGATTTAGTTAACATAAACTAAGCAGATATACAGAACATAATAAGGGCTGATCCTATAACAGCATAATTGTTTAATGTTAAATAAAGACATGTCATGGTGTGTTAAATCCATTTGCATTATCCAAAAATCTACATATGGACCAACATTTCTCTGTCGACAAAACTCGGAGTCTCTCTACAACCAGGCAAATTCCTAGGTAGTTCCAACCCCAGCGCAACAGTACCGAGTGTGCCTCTCACACATTATTTATAATGATACTTAGCGGGTTTAGCCTGTGAACACAAACCTAACTCAAAAGTTGATTTTCGCAAAGGAAGTTTTTATTGTGGATTGAAAAGCGATTTCAGCAATTAATTTAACACAAGCGGGACACTCAGGAACATTTATTGTTAGATTAAATAAGAGACGTGTGATAATTCAAATGACACAGAGATAAAACAGAAAGGCCACAAAGCAATTACTCTCTTTGTAACTAATTGACGTTTAAAGTTAGATTTTTCTTCGTGTTATGTTGTTTTTTTTTTGAGATACTCGTGATAATTTCTAAGGATGGTGCACACACAGCCCAACATCTGGACCAATAATCCCACACCGGGACCAGAAACAGAGTCATTAACTGTATGAATGATGGGAATTAAAGCAAGCACTACAGGTATTGGAACTGATGGACAAAAATTGCGCATACAAATCCAATCAATTTTCATGGTTTAGCAAAAAACAAAGAACCACCACTAATCTTTGTGAGTAGTAATATTACATAAAAAAAATACATTATTTCTTAATTATTTTACATGAAAACTTGAAACATAGTATTATCATTTGAAAGTGATTACTATTATACACTAACACTGAATCTGGTTAAACATCAGAATACAACAAGGAACTACTTGAGGGAGTTCTGCCAGTGGTTGACACATTGTGCTGTATGTTTATAACAGTAATGGACGTAACAAGTAATAGATTTATTCTTGAGTTTAATATTCTAACGTTGGTGAAAAATGAAGCAAAAAACTTGTGCGAGATCCAAGTAACAGTATTCCCTTACAAAAAATTTTTAAAATTCTCGAAACATTTGAGGAATTTTTAATTAAAAAAAAAATGTAACATTTTTTTGACATTTCTAAAAATCTCTTTCTAAAAACATGCGGAATACTGGTGGGTTTTTAAGATTTTGTGAGAATGAAACAGGTTTCCCGCAGACCATTTCCCCAGGTCCTTGATCATCTACGCTCAGTACAATAACCATTTGATAATTTCTACCTCATTTTATGTGGAACTTTCAGATTTTTATAATCCCATCTACTTCAATGGTTCCGCTTGCGGATTTTCTCGAATTTTACAGTTTTTAGAAAATATATTTCATGAGTTCAGCCATTTCTATTTACAACACCGTGTGTGTACTAGAGATGTCCGAAAACTTTGCCAAATCCGGTCAGCTCGAGATCCGCGGCATTTTCGGAAAAATTCATAAAATTAAAAATCTCCGAAGCGGACCCATTAAAATGAAAAAATCATGTGAATTACTAGATTTTTCGTATTTTTTGTTCGAAAATTTTTCGCAATAACGGTTTCACGTATTTTCGAAAATATGAAAAAATCACCCGCGAATCGGAAGTTCAGAAGGCGGAAAATCCGGAAAATCCGCCGTTCGCAGAACGGGATAAATCGTCGGCGGTCCGGGGTTCGGATCCGCGAGACGCGGCCATCCCTAGTGTCTACATTTAGGCAGTCAATTGCATACTTTACTTGAGTTCAGAATTGGTGAATAGATCCAGGTTATTCAATAAAAAGTTATCTATTGTTTTAAAGATGGTGCTACTTTTTCCCCAACCAACATTTAGATCTTTATTAACATTGAAAGCTAACATCTGATTGGTTGGGGCAAAATTACGCACTCGTTTTTACGAAGTAAGAACTTTTAATTGAATACCCTGAATGTTCTATATTCAATTGGGTGCGTCCAAAGTGTTATTATCTGGCATTAATTAGCATCTTCCCCTAATATATGGAGTGCCACGTGTACACAACATTGTTGTCCCTGGTTATTATTGGGAAGCAGTGGATGACAATAGCAGGTTCTATAAATTCCAAAAGGCCCATCTCTGCCTTCTTAGCATCAAGTGTCACCCCATTTAGCCCAGTTTACAAGGACTGATATCCCACCTATTATCTAATTATGCTCAGGATTGTTCTTCCGTTTGTATCACTCAGTGTTGTCTTTGGATTGGTTTTGACTTTCCTCCTTCTCCACAATCTGTTAACATACTAAGCACGTTCATTAGCATCTTTTTATGCATTTGAGCCCTGCAGCATTCCACTATAAGTGACTTCATTGTTAATAAAAGAATTACAACACGCTGCTTCTGTTAAAAACCCTAGAACGGGGATAGATTACTTCAACAAATCGTAAAGAATCAACGTATTGTAAAATTCCGATCCTCTAAACATTACTTAATGTTATTTTTTATGAGCAAAGCTTGATTCTGTGATTGTCTGCTGGAAAACTGAATTTAGTGTATTTTCAGCCAAACACCAATTTCAAATTCAATTTAAACATTATAAGTGGTTTCAGTGGAAACTTAAAGAATAAAGAGAAACAAAGGAGGAGGACTCCATAGAGCGATGGGAACGAGGAATAAACTCAAGTTATTTTACAGTTTTTAATTTATTAATGTTTGAGTGTAAGTAACGATTCCGAACCGTAGGGAGATTAATCTTGAACATTTAGTGATGTAAAATCATTTACAAGGGAATTTATCAGCCGATAGAAGCTTTGGTCAATGTTTTTCGCCCTTGGGATTCCCTGTTTGTCTTGCTATGCCAACGTGTATTTACCAGTATCGTGATTAAAAAAACCTGCGTCGACCCGTACTTGACAATCCAAGAGAATTTAGCAGTTCCTCCACCCTACTTTCGTCCTCTTATCAAACCCCCAGTAATACAGGCTTCCATACAGCGGGTAGTTTTAAAGAGGTTTCGTGTTAGCTTTGATTGTTATATCCTTCTATAGTACCTATCAGTTCTCTAACCCCACAGGTAAGGTAAAAAGTTTGGATGCCGATGACATGGATATAGGAATAACATTGCTTTAAGTACCCACAGTATGAAGGTTAGTATTGCAGTCTAAGGTGTTGGGGGGGGGGGGGGTGGGAAGATAACATATCCAATGGGACGTGGGGGGTCTAATTCCCTTAAAATAATAAGCTTTAATTGTCCCTTTATTAGTGTTTTCAATAATTCATTCAGTGCAATGGGGAACAATACAACACCACTTCTCACCTTATGTACCACTTTCCCACCTGCAGGGGTATCAGTGGATAAGTAAAACTTTGCATCCTATGTCAAAAAGACTGAAGAAAGTGAAAGTAGAGAGTGGGTGGTGTTCTTATAAGAAGAGTCACCCCCTGTCATTCTAATATCCATAAAGCACCACAGAGTAACCCACATTGTTGCCATGCTCTACCCATAATTCCTTCCATAAAAGCACCACCAAGTTAACCACTGTGTGCCATGAATACCCATAATCTCTCCATAAGCACACCAGTGAACCCACGTGTGCCCATGCTAACCATAATCCATTCCATAAAAGCACCACCGCAGTACCCTGTGTGCCATGCTACCAAAATCCTCCATAAGCACCATCACAAGTTAACCCACGTGTGCCATGCTACCCTAAATCCTAACCCAGATAACCCATTCCAGTACCCAATCAATAAGCACCTCAGAGTAACCCACTGTGTGCCATGCTACCCATAATCAATCCATAAAGCACCCACCAGAGATAACCACGTGTGGCCAATGTTACCCATAACACTCCAAAGCACCATCAAGTAACCCAACGTGTGCCATTGCTACCATAATCCATCCTAAAGAACCACCAGAGTAACCCCGTGTGCCATGCTAACCCATCATCCTTCCAAAAGCACCCATCAGTAGAACCCCTGTGGTGCCATTGCTACCCATAATTCATCCATAAAGCACACACCAGAGGGTAACCACGTGTGCAGCTACCATACTATCCATATAAGCACCATCAGTAGTAACCCACTGTGTGCCATGCTAACCCTATCCATCCATAAAGCACCACCGAGTAACCTGTGTGCCATTGCTACCACATAATTCCTTCCATAAAGCACCATCAGAGTAACCCACTGTGTGCCCCATGCTACCCATAACCATGCCATTAAAAAAGCACCACCAGAGTACCCACTGTGTGCCATGCTACCCATCAACATTCCATTAAAGCACCATCCAGAGAACCCACTTGTGTGCCACTGCTAACCATAATGCCTTCCATAATAAGCACCATCCAAGAGTAACCCACTGTGTGCCATGCTACCCATAATACTCATAAAGCACACAGAGTACACCCACTGTGTGCCATTGCTACCCATATCTTTCTAACAATCACCCATCCAGAGTACCCACTGTAGTGCCATCTGCCCATAACTCGCTTCCATAAAGATCACCATCAGAGGAATACCCACGTGTGTGCCATTGCTACCCATAATATCTTCCATAAAGCACCACCAGGTAACCCCACTGTGTGCCCATCTGCCCATAATCCATTCCATCAAATGCACCACAGAGTAACCCACTGTTGCCATGCTACCCATATCCTTCCATAAGCACCACCCCAGAGTAAACCCACTGTGTGCCATCCTGCCCATAATCATTCCATCAAGCACCATCAGAGTAACCCCTGTGTGCCATGATTTACCCATAATCCTTCCATAAAGCCACCACCGAGTAACCCACTTGTGGCCATCCTACCCATAATCTCCTTCCTACTTCCAAAAACAGTCACATCATAGAGTAACCCCCACTGTGTGCCATGTTAAACCACTAATCCTTCCATCAAGCACCACAATAACCCACTGTGTCCGATGCTACCATAATCCTCCAAAAGCACATAAGAGAAATATAGCCCACTGTGTGCCATGCTACCCACTATCCTTCACATAAAGACCATCAAGATGTAACCACTGTGTGCGATGCTACCCATAATCCCATTCCATAAAGCACCATAAGAGCTAACCCCTCCGTGTGCTCATGCTACCCCTGAATCCTCCATAAAGCACCAGCGCAGAATACGCCACTCTGTGCCATGCTAACACATAATCTTCTCTAGAACCCACAGAGTAACCCACTGTGGGTCTGCTACCATAATCCTTCCATAAGCACACCAGAGTAACCCACTGTGGTGCCATGCTACCATATCCATATCCATAAAGCACCACCAGAAGTAACCCCTGTGTGTCATGTACCCAACCTTCCATAAAGCACCAGCAGCAGTAACCCACTGTGTGCGCATGCTTACACCATAAATCCATCCATAAGCCACCATCAGAGTAACCACTGTGTGACCATGCTACCCATAATACCCTTCCATAAAGCACCACAGAGGAACCCACTGTGGTGCCGTGACTACCCATAATCCGTCCATACAGCCCACCATAGTAACCCACTGTTGTACCATGCTACCCATAATCTTCCATAAAGCACCACAGCGAGAAACACTGGTGCCATGCTACCATAATCCTTCCATAAAGCACCACAAGAGTAACCCACTGGGTCCATGCTACCTAATCCTTCCATAAAGACCACCGAGTAACCCACTGTGTGCAATGCCCTATATTCATTAGCACTCATAACATTCATCTACCATAATCCTTCCATAAAGCCATGATACTGTGATGCTACCATATATCATAAAGAGATCTTACACATACAAATGGGCTCATTAATTAACTGTGTTCTGTCTATATCACTAACTAAACGATCCGTGATATAAAATCAAAGCAACTGATTATACTAAATTTAGAACAACTCACTGCCACATCATATCTCCATTATTCCCTCTAATCAACGGAATTTTATTCTTACGAACTGTTAATAGTCAGTGAGCCCTACTGAGGAAGTTTTCCTGTAATGAATATTCAGGCCTGGTTGACCAGCTCCTGAAGGCCAATTATTAAATATTAAACCGCACAAGTTTTAAATGCAAGATATGCAGGGGAAACACGACCAATCTCTACTCTGTATTAACAACAACAACATTCATTCTTCCAACAAACCTAGCAAACAGCACTAGTGGGTTTCAATCACATGTTCAATATCTAGAAATGTCAAATGGTGAAAAATTTCAAATTCCTTGGTCCAGTTTTAAACTCCAACCTTGCAAACTTTTCTGTTTAATTAATCAGTTTTAGGCAATCCCGCACATAATTCAATAATTTACATTGTTAATTAATACGGTAACTTTTTGTGGGTTAAAGTTTTTTTTAAAAGTACAGTTAAAAACGAAGTACTTGGGACAAAAGGTTATGTGGTTTATCCGACCTCCCAACATTGTTTCTGTTAAGAGCATTAGCAGCCCAAAGAAAACAAATTCTTGCCAGTCTTCCTCTGGCTTCGCCTAATTGGGTATACAGGATAGTCCAGGACTACCCTGGCAGAAATGAAAACTTGGTATATGCTGTAGCTCCTCAATGAAATGGATATTGGGAGGTAGAATAATCAATCCGACCTCCCTGCACACGGTACTTCCCATTTTTAAAAAGTAGGTTTTAGAGGATAGTTATCCTTTAAATATTAAAGAAGAAAAATATATTTGTTCCTAAAGAAAGGGAAATGACCCAACGCATGCAAATAAAGATTCCTGGAAAGACACTGAAAGGGCCCCCATTTTGGTGTCTTGAACCACTGGAAGGATGGGATGTTTCCTTCGATTCCCCACAAGTTTCAACAAAAAAAAGTTTGCACTAACTGGTGTCCCCATCAACGTAAGGGCATGGGCCACACTAGCGAGAATTTTGCTGCGTTTAGCGTTGCATTTTAATGTTTATCCCAAAATATGCAATGTGGCAATGCACCGAAAATGGCACGTTTTCGGTGCGTTTGGCATTGCGCATAAGCGGTTTTGCCATCTTCGATTTTTTGCGCAAACCCATGCGTTTTTTCTAGCTTTAAAAGAAAAAATGCAAGCACAAACGCATCAAAATAGCACATAAATCGCATGCGATTCCGCATGTGTGATTGCAATGGCCGCAGTGTGGCCGTTCCTCAACAATTGCGCAAAAATTAATGTCTTATTATCAATTGGTCTTTAAAAAAGCCCGCGCAAAAGGTCGCCACTTACCGCTAGGTGTTTTCATTTATGTATTAATGGGGGCAAGGGGTTATACATTGTGGAAACGAGTTTGTGTGAAAGCGAAATGTATTGCATTTCCCCCATGTGTATATAGTAGATTGATATCCCTGTGTTCATGGATTCTCCTCTCTATGACTTATCCCCTGTGGAATGTCCCACAACCCCTGGGTGACACTCCAAATGCTGCCTAGTGAGCAACAGAACATTATCTGGACTCTATGTGATGTGCACCCAAAGAACTTCGACCGATCCTCATTCCAATTCTGCCGGAAGGGTTCCACTCATGGGAACCGAACCGTAGATATCTGGCTATTGATGAATGCATGGAATTTATGCTGTACAACCCCATCTGATTGTGTTTCCTGCAAGAACTCTCAGGGGAAAAAACAGAGTGATTAACCAAGGCGTTTATTAATGGATTAAAACATTTATAATCCATGTAGAAACAACGAGAGCGGCTGCCTTTACTACACAGAGCGATTGTTTTACGAGCCCCGGGGAAGTATGGATTATAAATGTACTGGGAACTAGAAGTAAGGAGCGCAGTACTGGTTCTTTCTGGAACGGACGAGATCCTTTTTTACTTTACACATAACCTTCTGGTTCTGATTCTAGTGTGAGCGTAAGGATGAATGGTGCCACATTAGCAGGCGAGTTTACTTGTAAACCAAGATTTCTATTGATTGTTAATTTCATTGCAATACAATATTCCACAGCTCATATGATTCATTCAACACCAGGTGCCCTGGAACCGAGGGAGCCTCATTTACCCAACAGGAAACGCAAATTGCTGCGTGGCAAATAAGATCCTCCGGTATTTAAACTGTGATTTGCACCTGGGTAAATCCCAAAAGGCCATTAGCTAGTCTTAAAAATTTGGTAAAGTTAAAATTTGGTGCAAATCACTTTATTAATAACATTGACCACCGGTTGCAAGGATGGTCTTTTGTGAAACAGTGCAGCCAGCGCAATTATATTCAAAGAGTTGAAAAATTTTAAACCCCTATTTTTTGCAACAGTACACGGGGTAAATCAGGCCCAGGGAATTTTATTAAAAATGGTGCTAATTTGCCCTAACCACTCAGAATCTTATTTAAATTTGAAGCTAACATCTGACTTTGTTGGTGCGGGGATAAGGTGGGGGGGGGGGGGAGTCCCCGTTTTTAACAATAGAACTTTTATTGTAATAACCCTGATGGTTATATTATGTTTCAGGATTATGGAGAGAAACAGGGAAAGCACACAGGTTCCTGCGGGATGGGTCAGTAAATAATATGTGTTGTTACAAAAGTGAAGGTTAGAATAACTCTTATCAAATCAAGCAAAGTTAAGTTGGGGTAAGCGTTTACTTATACAGCCCTACCTGCCCTTTTAGTTGAACTGCTATCAAGAATGACCCAGGATGGGAAGTGCCTAAATGTCGGCTAATGGTATGTATTTCCTATAGTTGCGCTCTGCCTCAGAACCTCATTTCGGGAAATTGGCTTAAGGAAAAGATGCACATTTACATTAAGGGCTGGACTTTTGAGGGGGGAGCAGCGATGGACTTGGAAGTATTACCCATGGAGTAGGACCTAGCAGTTTAGGGCATCCTGGGTATAATACAATGGAGACTGTGAAGGGGGTATAGGGCAGGAAACAATTTGAGGAGTTCTCAGTTCTCCATCCAAATAGAGACCTTTACTGGTGGAGCATCTTTATTCAACCTCCAGGACCAATTTCATTAGAACCATCACATCAAGAGACATTGACTAGGTTTCAGGCCAAATTGAAGACAATTCAATACATGAGTAATGGTGGTAAGATGATCAGATGTTTTTTTCGAGGAGCCATTTCTTTATGAGTGGATGTTGTTTTTTCTCTTTAAATAGGTTTCTATAAGGACATTAGCACCATTTAGTGCACCCCCTGCAGCACAATACTTCTATCTGGTTTGAGCAGAACACTGGATTTCACAATGAATCTCCACATGTCCCTTTGGATTCTACTTGTAACATTGGTCTGTCACATAACAGGGTTATGACATGATCCCTACATAACCCCCTTTTGGGAAACACGTATATTTCAAAATGACCAACGTGTATAGATCTTTACAATTACATCCATTTCTAAAGCACTTTAATTTATCAGATTATGCCAGAAAAGAGCACTTTACATCTGTCTACACACAGGGTCAATATTGGATGAAAGCTTCCCGATTATTGCGTTCCACAATTCCTTCCCTGCCATTTATATCATACGAAGCTCATAAATCAAATCCCCTAGAAGTCACTATGTAAATTGTACAAAACATCTGCACTTCGTAATCCCTTTGATTACATACAATTCATCATCCCAACATTAAACAGTTAACTGCCGTTAATGCTTGAGTTTTCAATATTAAAGTATTAGTCTCTTGGTACAGCCACAAAAAATTGTTCTTTAGAAGATGGTGTTAACATTTATAATCTATGAATGTTTTACGGGATCTACATGTTGAGCGGATGAGAATGTTTTTAGACCACAGAACATGTTTTTGGTTAACAGGATTTTTATATTTGTATCAGTTATCAAACCTTAACAACTAGTAGTGTCTTTCTTAGCTAACTTATTAACACCTATAGACTCTCTGGTCCTGAGTGATTGTAATGAAGTACTGGAAGGGTAAATAATCCAAATAAAGCTAATGGTATATTCATATACACATTGTTTATGTTGTGACTGTTAATTCCAATTAAAATAGCGCAAGATCATAGGATCAAATCAAATGTTGTATTTAAAGCAATGAAAATAAAGTTACTAGTATTTTGAAAACTATAGTTTTAGACCCAAAACCATTTTTCTAAGTCCCCCCCACAATTACTTCTGATTTTACTCTAAAAAAATGGAACACGTGGGAGGTCTTAGGATTCAGAGCTATACCTGTATGAACATGTTAAGGTATAAGCCTCACAGTGTATATTTGGTTTAGTTGAAGGGGGTTTAGTAAAAAAAAATAACAGTACATTTCTTTACAATACTTTTCGTCTATAGATCGGAAAAATTTGGTTATAATTCTAAAACTTTTAAATAATAGTAATTAGATAAGTAAAGCCCAACACGAATGTTATCCAACCGTCTTTGTAGCTGCTCTAAGAAATAAAGCGTATGCATAATCTGTGATGTCTGCTATGAATATTACTCAGATACAGCACGTAGTGTTGTGTTTTTCTATTTAAAGGGCACTTGATGCGGATGATTGTGTCCCACGTGACACACTGACACATTGCTGTGGTGGATGCAATTTATATCTGATTAAAAGAAACAGCCATCTCCAGGTCATTCTCTCAGGGGGACTATTATCTTTAAAAGATTCCATTTTCCTACTCATTGCGTCAACAACCCTCCATAAATCAAATGCCCCATTATTACTGTAAGAGGACCTATAATTTATTACCATAACACCTTGATTTATGGGAATATGCCATCCATTAAAATGCTCAGAAGAGGAATGTATACACTTAAAGTAGCAACAAAATTAACCAAGTGACCTTACAACTATCAAAGACAAGGATTTAATCTCCGAAAACAACAGGAGTCACCTGATCTTTTAAACGATATTCTTCATTCCATTCAAAGGGCAAACTGTCACATCTTAACCTTATAGAAAAAATTTCATAAATCCCCTCATCTACCCAATAAACCTAAATAAATGACAATGCAGGGGACTAAGTAACAATTCAATACATTCGATAACCCTCATCTGTTTCGTCTCTGGTTTTCTTTCTTCTAACTGATCTTTAATATCTCAATCCTTATCTTTCTTTTCCCTTTTCGAACCATACGATTTTACACAACACTTTATAGCAACCCAGTGGTTGTCTATGGAAGGTTTGTGTCATATATTTGCGAATACATTTTGCTGACTATTTTAGACAAAAAATCAACCTTAAGCTTCCATTTTGGTATTGATATGTCCAAGTGCTCAAGATAATCTGAAGAATGTTGTTTTCCAGAGGTTTTAAACTACAACTATCTGGCCTCATGGAACTCTGTGCGATGAGGAATCAAGATGTGAAATATTACATATTAAAAAACCTTATCATAACACTTGCTTTTTCAAATTCTGCCTAAAATAATTTGTAGCTGTTAGATTCAGTTACCAGCTTCCCAGATTTAGAAAAAAATGGTACAATTTCCATCTGAAAGAGAAAACCACCTCCCTTTGCAGATTTCACAAGTTACTACTGTTATTACCAGCTTAAGTAACTAGAATAGCATGCTCAGAAGACAGAAAGCACATTCACATTAGGCCAATAAGCTGGTTTCACCACCATTTGCCGTGGCTGTGGATTTATAAAATTGAACTGGGCTAATTGTGCATTACTACTGTGCTTCAAGAGTCGAAATTTACAGTTCCCACATATCCTCTCTGCACAGCGCTTTAAAAACAAAGGCTGTGACCTGTCCTAACCTTTCAGGTGGACAGCAAATCTTTTAAGTACACAGACCGCCGCACTTTCATGCCTTTTTTTTCCTGCCACAAAAGGCCCGAAATTCAAATATTAAAAATTAACAATTGTAGTTATTTACTAGCAAGTATGAAAAATAGCTACTAGGGAATTGAACCTGTAACCAACCTCATGGACTAATTTTGTTTAAAAAGCAGCATTTTTTCCCATGGACAACAGACCAAAATAACAGGAATAGTTGCAACATAGTACAAAGTCAAGCAAAGCCATGTGCATGGGTCTTAGTAGGCTAATCATAATGGGCGCACATGAGGGTAATGAAGAAAATTGATTAGATGGATACTACTAAAGAACTGGACCATTAAACTTGTGTTCATTAGTGTTCTCAATAACATTACCCACTACCAAAGTCGTGCACACGCGTGCTATGATTTGTGCATTTTTAAAACTACTTGATTTTCTTTTTGCTAAAAAAAACTATGAATGAAAATATCTGAGAATGAGAACCTTCACAAGCATAGATCTGAATGGGAAATTTAAACAGTGGACTTTGACTGTTTGAGTAGAACTGGCCCAATACCAAACTCATCACCATTAAACATAAACATGTAATGTATTTTATGTATGAAATATATAGAAATTATATTTATGTTTCAATGTTAATAAAGGGTCTGTTGCCATAATTAGTATTAACCTCTTGTTAGTGTTCTATGAAAGATTAGCCTAATACCGTCATGATTCAACACCTTATACAATTCTGTGGTTTTGTTTTTTTTCTTGAAAAAAGATTTGAAATCCCTTGTCGTGGTCCTACATGCTTAAGGACACTTGTATACAATGAAGGCAGAACAATACTTTATTTGGGATTAACCCAATCTACAAAGATAAACACACAGATTGTGATCAACATTTTGGGGGTCCTCCGTTCTCCTTCGTCCATTCGTCCAGAGCACATGTCTGAACATGGTTAGGGAAGGTCACCGGCTGTTCAGTTACAATTCCGATGACTGCATAAAACCTTTTGCCTTCACAGAAAACACAAATAAGAATATAATTTAACTAATTTTATTTCCATTACGAAAACGGGAGAGCAGGGGTTGTCTATATCTATTGGTTTAATAGCAAACAGACCAAGTAGTAATGAAAAAAACAAGCAATTCTGCCCGGAACCGGGATTCCATCACTAGGCACGGCCCAGTTCGGATGATCTGAAAACCCGGAGCCGGCGGCTGATTTACCTTGTTCGCAAACGGCCTGATATCGCAGATTTTCCCATTTTTTCCGACACCGAGTTTTCGGAAAATTTCAAAAATTACGCAATATTTCTCGTGTTTTGAAATACGGGAAAATACAAGAAAGTCTCGGAAATTTCAAAATTTCGCAGTTTTTCACATTTTGATGGAGCAAGACGATTTTTCGGGCCCGTATTTTTGAAGAAGAATCTCGTATTTTCAAAACAATCCTCGTATTTTCAGAGAACGGATTTTGCCGAACTTTTTTTTTAGGGGTTTTAATAGGTCCGCTCGTGGATTTCCGTAATTTTCACATTTATTGAAAATTTGCGGATCCTTGAGCAGAAGATTGCCGGAGTTGCGGACATCTTATCACATCACACAAATTTGCCTTTGATCTTATGTAGCCATTAGTTTTGTCCGAGACAGTGCCACTTGTCTGGCATGTTATAGGATTAATAAGAGGGATAATCTGCTAACCACATTTTCCAAATGGAACCCAACATTTCTGCGGTTGTACAAGAGCTGTTTTGTTTACAATGGCTCCCACAGGCTCACCAGAGAGATTCTAATATATTTAAACTCCCCACATCCTATCTGAATGAGCATCAATGCAAAATCACTTTAAACCACAGTGTTCTTCTGAATACAGAGGAGGTTTGCCACGGCTCCTTGATTAGTCTAGACGTTCATGTTTATTTAAACTGATGCACAGGTCATGCTGCGGGATTACAGAGCAAGTAAATGCGCACTAAGAATAATTAGAGATTTACAAAACATGGTGAGAGGAGTTAAACATTTTATTATTATACCTGATATGAGCGTAAGGGCCTGTCCGCACTGTATTTAATAACTGGTTTTATTAAAGCGCATGTCTACCCACCACCACAAAATTTTTTTTAAAAAACAAGGTTCGCCCCCCAGGCATATAATCTTACTTACTGTTTCGAATGGTCTTTATCTCTGTTTTGAGCCTTGATCCCAGGCTGCCCAGTAGATAGCTATTCTCTAAACTGTAACTGTAAATACATGTTTACATAGCAGTAGCAGAAAACTAATATGTTTTTAAACAAAGTTTGGTTAAATATGCTTGTGATGGTTCTCATTCATCAGTCATGGTATATCTGTAATATTCATCATCCAGGTCATGGTATATCTGTAATATTCATTCATCCAGGTTCATGGTAGTTGTAATATTCATCCATCAGGTCATGGTAATCTGTAATATCATCCATCCAGGTCCATGGTAATCTGAATATCACCACCAGGTCCGGTCTATCTGTAATATTCATTCATCCAGGTCACGGTATATCTGTAATATTCATCATCAGGTCATGGTATATCTGTAATATTCATCCACCAGGTCATGGTATATCTGTAATATTCATCCATCCAGGTCATGGTATATCTGTAATATTCTCATCCAGGTCCGGTCATATCTGTAATTCATTCATCCAGGTCACGGTATATCTGTAATATTCATCATCCAGGTCACGGTATATCTGTAATATTCATCCATCCAGGTCATGGCATATCTGTAATATCATTCATCCAGGTCATGGTATATCTTGTAATATTTCATTCATCGGCAGGTTATATCTGTAATATTCATCCATCCAGGTCACGGTATATCGTAATATTCATCCATCAAGGTCATGGTATATCTGTATATTATATCCAGGTCACTGTATATCTGTATATTCATCCATCCAGGTCACGGTCTATCTGAATATTCATTCATCCAGTCCATGGTTATAATTCTGTATATTCATCCATCCAGGTCACGCATATCTGTATATTCATCCATCCAGGTCACGGTATATCTGTAATATTCATTCATCCAGGTCATGGTATATCTGTAATATTCATAACCATCCATGTCACGGTATATCTGTAATATTCATTACCATCCAGGGTCACGGTCTATCTCTAATAATTCATTCATCCAGTCACCGGTATCGTAGTATATTATCATCCTCCCCAGGTCACGCATATCTGTATATTCATTCATCCAGGTCATGGTATATCTGTAATATTCATCCATCCAGGTCACGGTATATCTGTAATATTCAATCATCCAGGTCAGTAATCTTAATATTCTTCATCAGGTTCACGTATATCTGTCATCATACTTCCAGATCACGGTATATCTGTAATTTCATCCATCCAGGTCACGGTATATCTGTAAATATTCATCACACCAGGGTCCATGGAATATTCCTGTAATATTCATTCATCCAGGTCATGGTATATCTGTAATATTCATCCATTCCAGGCATGCGTATGGTATATCTTTGATTTAATGTTGGGTAGGTAGTGTGGGGGGGGGTTGTTGAGGTGAGTTGAACCTAAAATTATATGTAACCAAACATATTGGTTGTATTCAATTAGATCACTGGACTTGAAGTTTAGTTCTTGAAGACGTTTCGCTAGTCATCTGACTGGATACTCTCAATTCAGAATGACTTGTACAAGAATCTGTTGGAATTATGTACCTGGGAAAATCCAATTAGCATATCACAGCCAGGTGTTAAGGGTGGGATTGCATAGTGGGTAAAAGCGTATAGGAACGCCTTGACACCTTACTCTGAATTGAGAAAGCCAGTCGGATGACTAGCGAAACGTCTTCAAGAACTAAACTTCAAGTCCAGTTGATCTAATTGAATACAACAAATATGTTTGGTTACATAGTTAATTTTTAGGTTCAAGCTCAACCTCAACAACCCCCACCCCACACTACCCTACCCAACAAAACACAATCTTCTCCATTCAAATCATCTAGACCCTCGGTACACCAAACAAGATAAAGATACAACTAAACAAACATGCCCCAACATGCCCTAGAAGACATCTTAGCCTCCTTTAAATGAGATTTAGCCGACACAAAATTTTCTGACTCTGCTATCTTAATCTATAAATAAATATGGTAACACTTACTCTGAGGTGTGTGGGTTGCTGCAATGCTTTATATACAATACTTGTTTTGCTCAGGCTCTGGCCACGACCTGACTATTTTCCTGCATACCAACTATCTAATCTGCATACAGCAGTTATCTAAAGAAATGAGAGTAGATCAACAAACAAACTCCTTAATGGGCAATTAAAAAAAAAAATCCAGTGAACATATCCGTTAAGGTAAATGGTTTTTTCTCAGATTTAAATGGAGTGGCCTTTTTCTGTGAACAATTGGTGTCATTTTTATAAAACTATCTGGTGGATAGGGATGGCTGGTTCGCGGATCCGAACCCGGATCCGCCGCAGATTTATCCCGATTTTCGCCTTCCGAACTTCCGAACCGCGGATCTTCTCGTATTTTCGAAAAATTTTCGAAATTACGAGGATTCTCGTATTTTCAAGGATATTTTTATCTTTAATGGGTCTGCTCGCGGATTTTCGAATTTTATAATTTTTTTCAAAAACCGCGGATTTTCATCTCTACTGTGGACAACTCACCTATCTAGCTGTGCTATCGCTGAAATACAATAATGTCACAAGTTATAACCAAATAACCAAAGTTCCCAACTTGGGATCACAAACCATTGAACCATTGGTTGGGTAGTTCTATGGTGTGGTCTGGGTAAGTAAGGGTAAGGTAAGGCAGGAGGTTGGGCAAGGAATTGTTCCAGTTACTAGCTGGGGTAGTGCTAGTGTGTACCAGTTAGCGAGGCAAGACACAAGATAACTGATCATCACAGTAAAAGTTTATAATCCCCTTTAACTGGTATGTACGGGAATATATTCCATCTAAAGCAGACAAACAAGCGCTCAATAAGTTATTTTCCAGGCAGCAAGACAACCACATGCAGCGAGGGTGACAATTAATATCATGGAAGGAAACTGCAGTTTATTACCATAAGGAGCTTTACATAAAATCCCATTTACTTTCTATTAATGCTGTGTGATCACTGTAGATGTATGAACATTTTATTTTTCATTTTTAAAAGGTTCCGTTAATTAATAAGCTGACGGTTATTTCTCATCCATAGACAAAATATATTATGAAATCTAAAGATAATGTAAATAAAATGGACACCATGGCAACTGCATAAATCTAGAGAGTATAGTCCAAACGTTGGGTCCTTAAAGTGAAAGTAAAGTGAAATGTCAGGTAATGAGTAAAATATGATGTGTTATAGTTAAACATCTTGGAATTAAATATTTAATCTGATTGTAAGCTCTACAGGGCAGGGACCTCCCCTTTGTGACAAGCTCAGCACTTCTGTTTAATAATTTCTATATTCTATATTTGTGTATTTGCCCCCCCTTGTAGACTTACTGTATTGTTACTGTTCAGTGCTGCGTTCAAAAGTAGTGCTGTATAAACAACTATCAGGAGATTCAATAAAAGTTCTATTGTTTAAATGTGCTAATTTTGCCCAACCAATAGATCTTATTTAACATTTGAAGCTAACACCTATTGGTTGGGCAAAATTAGCACCATTTTAACCGATAATAACTTTAATTAAATAACCCTGTTTATGTACATACATACCAAATCATACATTAGACACATAGACCCAAGTATAGTCTCAAAGAATTTTAGAAATATTACATGTATGAATGCATGACATAATTGTATTTATATAGTGCCACTTGGGGACACAGTGCTGTTACATTATACAATACAGATTATACAGTAGGATATGTTTATTGATATAGCGCCACTGGGTACACAGCGCTGCATTATGCAATACGATTATACAGTATGATGATATGTTTATTTATATAGCCCACTTGGGGACACAGCGCTATACATTATAACAATACAGATTATACAGATGTATGTATATGTTTATTTTTATAGCGCCAATTGGGTACACAGCGCTGTACATTATAACAATACAGATTATACAGTATGCAGCATAATTTTATTTATATACGCCACTTGGGGACACAGCGCTTAACATTATAACAATACAGATTATACAGTATGTATGTATATGTTTATTTATATAGCGCCACCTAGGGGCACAGCGCTGTACATTATAACAATACAGATTATACAGTATGTATATGTTTATTTATATAGCGCCACTTGGGGACACAGCGCTGTACATTATAACAATACAGATTATACAGTATGTATGATATGTTTTTTATATAGCGCCACTGGGGACACAGCGCTGTACATTATACATACAGATTATACAGTATGTATGTATATGTTTATTTATTATAGCGCCACTTGGGTACACAGCGCTGTACATTATAACAATACAGATTATACAGTATGTATGTATATGTTTATTATATAGCGCCACTTGGGTACACAGCGCTGTACATTATAACAATACAGATTATACAGTATGTATGTATATGTTTATTTATATAGCGCCACTTGGGGACACAGCGCTGTACATTATAAAATACAGATTATACAGTATGTATGTATATGTTTATTTATATAGCGCCACTTGGGGACACAGCGCTGTACATTATAACAATACAGATTATACAGTATGTATGTATATGTTTATTTATATAGCGCCACTTGGGGACACAGCGCTGTACATATAACAATACAGATTATACGTATGTATGATGTATATGTTTTTATATGCGCCACTTGGGGACACAGCGCTGTGCATTATAACAATACAGATTATACAGTATGTATGATATATGTTTATTTATATAGCGCCACTTGGGGACACAGCGCTGTACATATAACAATACAGATTATACAGTATGATGTATATGTTTATTTATATAGCGCCACTTGGTACACAGCGCTGTACATTATAACAATACAGATTATACGTATGTATGTATATGTTTTATTTATATAGCGCCACTTGGGGACCAGCGCTGTACATTATAACAATACAGATTATACAGTATGTATGTGTATGTTTATTTATATAGCGCCACTTGGGACACAGCGCTGACATTATACATACAGATTATACAGTATGTATGTATATGTTTATTTATATAGCGCCACTTGGGGACACAGCGCTGTACTTATAACATACAGATATACAGTATGTATGATGTAATGTTTATTTATTATAGCGCCACTTGGGGGGACACGCGCTGTACATTATACAATACAGATATACAGTATGTATGTATTATGTTTATTTATATAGCGCCACTTGGGGACACAGCGCTGTACATTATAACAATACAGATTATTACAGTATGTATGTATATGTTTATATAGCGCCACTTGGGACACAGCGCTGTACATTATAACAATACAGATTATACAGTATGTATGTATGTATATGTTATTTATATAGCGCCACTTGGGGACACAGCGCGTGTACATTATAACAATACAGATGATATAGTATGTATGCATATGTTTTATTTATATAGCGCCACTTGGGGACACAGCGCTGTACATTATAACATACAGATATACAGTATGTATGCATATGTTTATTTATATAGCGCCACTTGGGTACACAGCGCTGTACATTATAACAATACAGATATACAGTATGTTGTATATGTTTATTTATAGCGCCACTGGGTACACCGAGTTTACATTATAACAATACAGATTATACAGTATGTATATGTTTATTTATATAGCGCCACTTGGGTACACAGCGCTGGCTACATTATAACAATACAGATTATACAGTATGATGTATATGTTTATTTATATAGCGCCACTTGGGACACAGCGCTGTACATTATAACAATACAGATTATACGTATGTATGTATATGTTAGTTTATATAGCGCCACTTGGGATGCAGTGCTGTACTTATAACAACAGATTATACAGTATGTATGTATATGTTTATTATATAGAGCCACTTGGATACACAGCGCTGTACATTATAACAATACAGATTATACAGTATGTATGTATATGTTTATTTATATAGCGGCCACTTGGGGACACAGCGCTGTACATATAACAATACAGATTATACAGTACGTATGTAATGTTTATTTATATAGCGCCACTTGGGACACAGCGCTGTACATTATAACAATACAGATTATACAGTATGTTTGTATATGTTTTATTTATAGCGTCACTTGGGGTACACAGCGTGACATTTAACATACAGATTATACAGTATGTATGTATATGTTTATTTATATAGCGCCACTTGGGACACAGCGCTGTAATCTTAAACATACAGATTATACATGTATGTATGATGTTTATTTATATAGCGCCACTTGGGACACACGCCCTGTACATTATAACAATACAGATTATACAGTATGTATGTTATGTTTATTTATATAGCGCCACTGGAACACAGCGCTGTACATTAAAACAATACAGATATACAGTATGTATGTATATGTTTATATAGCGCCACTGGGGACACAGCGCTGTACATTATAACAATACAGATTATACAGTATGTGTATGTTTATTTATAAAGCGCCCACTGGGACACAGCGCTGTACATTATAACAATACGATTATACAGTATGTATGTATATGTTTATTATATAGCGTCACTTGGGTACAGCGCTGTACATTATACAATACAGATTATACAGTATGTAGTATTTGTTTATTTATATAGCGTCACTGGGGTACACAGCGCTGTACATTAAACAAGACAGATTATACAGTATGTATGTATAGTTATTTATATAGCGCCACTTGGTGGGACACAGCGCTGTACATTATAACAATACAGATTATCAGTCTGTATGTATATGTTTATTTATAAGCGCCACTTGGGGACACAGCGCTGTACATTATAACAATAACAGATATACAGTATGTAGTATATGTATTTATTATAAAGCGCCACTTGGGGACACAGCGCTGTACACTTATAACAATACAGATTATACGTATGTATGTATATGTTTATTTATAAAGCGCCCTTGGGGACACGCGCTGTACATTATAACAATACAGATTATACAGTATGTATGTATATGTTTATTTATTAAGCGCCACTTGGGGACAGCGCTGTACATTATAACAATAAGATTATACAGTATGTATGTATATGATTATTTATATAGCGTCACTTGGGACACCAGCGCTGTACATTATAACAATACAGATATACAGTATGTTGATGTATATGTTTATTATAGCGCCACTTGGGTACCCAGCGCTGTACATTAAACATACAGATTATACAGGATGGATGTATATGTTATTTATATAGCGCCACTTGGGTACACACGCGCTAGCATTATAACAATACAGATACAGTCATGTATGTAATGTTTAATATATATAGCGCCACTTGGGGACACAGCGCTGTACATTATAACAATACAGATTATACATATGTATGTATATGTTTATTTATATAGCGCCACTTGGGTACAAGCGCTGTACATTATAACAATACAGATTATACAGTATGTATGGATATGTTTATTTATTAGCACCACTTGGGGACGCCCGCTGTACATTAGAACCACTACAGATTATACAGGATGTATGTATTGTTTATTATATAGCGCCACTTGGGGACACCCGCTGTACCTTATCACAATACAGATTATACAGATGTATGTATATGTTTATTTATATAGCACCACTTGGGGACGCAGCGCCTGTACACTTATAACAATTAAGATTTTACAGTATGTATGTATCTTTATTTATATAGCGCCACTTGGGGACACAGCGCTGCTACATTATAAATACAGATTATACAGTATGTGTATATGGTTATTTAATAAGCACCACTTGGGGACGCAGCGCTGTACATTATAACAATACGAAGTACAGTATGATTGTTGATGTTTATTTAATACGCACTTGGGTTGTATAATCTGTATTGTTATAATGTACAGCGCTGTGTACCCAAGTGGCGCTATATAAATAAACATAAACATACATACTGTATAATCTGTATTGTTATAATGTACAGCGCTGCGTCCCCAAGTGGTGCTATATAAATAAACATATACATACATACTGTATAATCTGTATTGTTATAATGTACAGCGCTGTGTCCCCATAGTGTGCGCTATATAAATAAACAATACATACATACTGTATAATCTGTATTGTTATAATGTACAGCGCTGTGTCCCCAAGTGGCGCTATATAAATAAAAAATATACATACATACTGATAATCTCTGTATTGTTATAATGTACAGCGCTGTGTCCCCAAGTGGCGCTATATAAATAAAACAATAAATAATACGTATAATCTGTATGTTATAATGTACAGCGCTGAGTCCCAAGTGGGCTATATAAATAAACATATACATACATACTGTATATCTGTTTGTTATAATGTACAGCGCTGTGTACCCAAGTGGCGGATATAAATAAAAAATATACATACATACTGTATAATCTGGATTGTTATAATGTACAGCGCTGTGTCCCCAAGTGGCGCTATATTAATAAAACATATACATCTACTGTATAATCTGATTGTTATAATGTACAGCGCTGTGTCCCAAGTGGCGCTATATAAATAAACATATACATACATACTGTATAATCTGTATTGTTATAATGTACAGCGCTGTGTCCAAGTGGCGCTATATAAATAAACATATACATACATACTGTATAATCTGTATTGTTATAATGTACAGCGCTGTGTCCCCAAGGTGCGCTATATAAATAAACATATACATACATACTGATATAATCGTATTGTTATAATGTACAGCCGCTGTCCCCAAGTGGCGCCTTTATAAATAAACATATACATACATACTGTATAATCTGTATTGTTATGATGTACAGCGCTGTCTCCAAGTGGCGCTATATAAATAAACATATACATACGTACTGTATAATCTGTATTGTTATAATGTACAGCGCTGTGTCCCCAAGTGGCGCTATATAAATAAACATATACATACATACTGTATAATCTGTATTGTTATAATGTACAGCGCTGTGTCCCCAAGTGGCGCTATATAAATAAAAGTATACATACATACTGTATAATCTGTATTGTTATAATGTACAGCGCTGCGTACCCAAGTGGCGCTATATAAATAAAATTATACATACATGCTAAAACTGAACTGATCGTTTTTCCCACCTAAACCTGGTCCTGTCCCATCTTTCTCCATCTCTGTTGACAATACCCCCATTTTCCCTATCCGATCGGTACGCTGCCTAGGGGTAATTATTGACTCTCTCTCTCTCTCTCTCTCCTTTTCTAACCACATTAACTATGTTGCGCAAACCTGACACTTCTTCCTTCACAATATAGCCAAAATCTGCAGGTTCCATTCTCTCCCGACCACCGCTATGCTTATGCATGCTCTCATCCTATCACGCCTGGACTATTGTAACCTACTACTTTCTGGTCTTCCTGCTTCCCACCTCTCTCCCATTCAGTCTATAATTAACTCTGCCACACGTATTGTTTTGCTCACTAATAAACTGGATCCCAAATCTCCTCTGTACCGGACAACAACCTGGCTCCCCGTTAAACAGCGCATTGTATATAAATCCTTCTAACATTTAAATCCCTTCACTCTGCTGCTCCTCCTTATATTTCCTCTATAGTGTCCCCATATGTTCCTGTCCGTACCCTCCGCTCATCACAGAACCATCTCCTGTACAGACCCCTCACTCACACTGCTTCCTCCCACCTTAAACCTTCCTCTCTTGTTGCTCCATCCTCCGGAATTCTATTCCCCACTCTTTACGTCAAGAAACCTCAATTAGCAGGTTTAAAACTACCCATACATCCTACCTATCTGGTACCCAGCACAGTATACGGTATCTATATATCTATATATGATAAATCTACCCTTACATCCTACCTATCCGGTAACCAGCACAGTATATGGTATCTATATATGATAAATCTACCCTTATGTCAGAGGGTGTCTGGGGATATATTCCGGGGTAGCCAGACAGGTTTTTCTGGGGAAATTCCAGGGGTAACAGATGTGTGTCTGGGGATATATTCAGGGTTACGAACGGGTTTTCAAGGGATATATTCAGGGTTTCAGACGGGTCTGGGGATTCTAGGAGTACAGACGGTGTCTGGATTATTCAGGAGGTCAGCCGGGTTCTGGGGATATTTTCAGGCAGGTACAGACGGGTGTCTAGGATATATTCAGGGGTACAGACGGGTTTCTGGGATATATCAGGGGGTAGAGATGGATTCTGGGGATATATTCAGGGGTACGACGGGTTTCTCTGGGGATATTGCAGGAGTGTACAGACGGATGTTCTGGGGATTATTATCAGGGTACAGCCGGGTGTTGGGGATATATTAGGAGGGTGTACAGACGGGTGTCTGGGGTCTATTCAAGGGGTACAGAACAGGTTTTGGGATCTATTCAGGGTCAGACAGTTCTGGGTACTCATTGGTGTACCGACGGGTTTCTGGGGTTAATTCAGGAGGTTACAGACGTGTTTTTCTGGGATATATTCAGGGGTACAGACGGGTGTCTTGGGATAATTCAGGGGTATAGACGGGTGTCTGGGGATTATTCAGGGGGTACAGACGGTGTTTTCTGGGGATCATTCAGGGGTACAGACGGGTGTCTGTGGGATATATTCAGGGGTTACAGATGGGTTTCTGGGGATATTTCAGGGGTACAGACGGATTTCTGGGATATTATTCAGGGGTACAGACGGGTTTCTGGGATTATATAGGAGGTACAGACGGGTGTCTGGGATATATTATCAGGGTACAGACGGGTGTCTGGGGATATATTCAGGGGGTACAGACGGGTGTCGGGGATATATTATGGAGTACCGCGGGTGTCTGGGGATTATTCAGGTGTAACAGACTCAGTGTCTGGGGATATATTCAAGGGGTACAGATGGGTTTCTGGGGATATATTCAGGGGGGTACAGATCTGTTTGGTGTCTGGGGTATATATTCAGGGGTACAGACAGGTTTCTGGAGATATCTTAGGTAATAGACGGGTTTCTTGGGATATATTCAGGAGGTACAGACGGGTTTCTGGGGATATATTCAGGGGTACAGACGGGTGTCTGGGGATATATTCAGGAGATACAGATGGGTGTCTGGGGATACATTCAGGGGGTACAGACGGGTGTCTGGGTATATATTCAGGGGGTACAGACGGGTTTCTGGGGATATATTCAGGGGTACAGACGGTTTCTGGGGATATATTCAGGGGGTACAGACGGGTGTCTGGGGATATATTCACGAGGTACAGACGGGTGTCTGGGGATATATTCAGGGGGTACAGACGGGTTTCTGGGGATATATTCAGGAGGTACAAACGGGTTTCTGGGGATATATTCAGGGGGTACAGACGGATTTCTGTGGATATATTCAGGGGTACAGACGGGTTTCTGGGATATATTCAGGGGGTACAGACGTCTCTGGGGAATATTTATAGGTACAGACGGGTGTATGGGGATATATTCAGGGGGTACATGGTTTTCTGGGATATTTCAGGGGTACAACGGATTTCTCTGGGGATATCATGCAGGTTACAGACGTGTTTTCTGGGGATATATTCAGGAGGTACAGATGGGTTTCTGGGGATATATTCAGGAGGTACAGACGGGTTTCTGGGGATATATTCAGGGGGTACAGACTGGTTTCTGGGATATATTCAGGGGTACGAGATTTCTGGGATTATTCAGGTACAGACGTGTCTGGGGATATATTCAGGGGGTACGATGGGTATCTGGGGATATTTCAGGGTACAGACGGTTTTCTGGGGATATATTCAGGGGTTAGAGACGGGTGTCTGGGGATATGTTCAGGGGGTACAGACTAGTTTCTTCTGGGGATTATTCAGGGGTACAGACGGATTTCCTGGAGATATATTCAGGGTACAGACGGGTTTCTGGGATATATTCAGGAGGTTCATACGGGTTTTTGGGATTATTCAGGGGGTACAGACGGGTTTCCGGGGATATATTCAGGAGGTACAGACGGGTGTCTGGGGATATATTCAGGGGGTAGAGACGGTGTCTGGGGATATATTCAGGAGGTACAGACTGGTTTCTGTCTGAGGATATATTCAGGGGTACAGACGGATTTCTGGGGAGATATTCAGGTGGGGGTAGAACGTGTGTCTGGGATTATTTCAGGAGGTACAGACTGGTTTCTGGGTGAATATTCAGGGGGTACAGATGGATTTCGGGGGGATATATTCAGGGTACAGACGGGTTTTCTGGTGATATATTCAGGGGGTAGAGACGGGTGTCTGGGGATATATTCAGGAGGTACAGACCTGTTTCTGGGGATATATTCAGGGGGTACAATGATTTCTGGGATATATTCAGGGTACAGATGGGTTTCTGGGGATATATTCAGGGGTAGAGACGGGGTGGCTGGGGATATATATTCAGAGGAGGTACCGACTGGTTTCTTGGGATATATTCAGGGGGTACAGATGGATTTCTGGGGATTATTGGGGTACAGACGGGTTTCTGGGGATATATTCGGGGGACAGACGGTTTCTGGGTATATATTCAGTTCAGGTACGACGGTTTCTGGGGATATATTCAGGAGGTACAGACGGGTTTCTGGGGATATATTCAGGGGGTACAGACGGGTTTTCCGGGGATATATTCAGGAGGTACAGACTGGTTTCTCTGGGGATATATTCAGGGGGTACAGACGGATTGCTGGGGATATATTCAGGGGTACAGACGGGTTTCTGGGGATTATTCCAGGGGGTGAGAACGGGTGTCTTGGGATATATTCAGGAGGTGCAGACTGGTTTCTCTGGGGATATATTCAGGGGGTACAGATGGATTTCTGGGGATATATTCAGGGGTACAGACGGGTTTCTGGGGATATATTCAGCTAGAAACACAATATTAGGATAATCTAGAAACACGATATTATGGTAATCTAGAAACACAATATTAGGATAATCTAGAAACACAATATTAAGGTAATCTAGAAACACGATATTATGGTAACCTAGAAACACAATATTAGGATAATCTAGAAACACAATATTATGGTAACCTAGAAACACAATATTAGGATAATCTAGAAACACAATATTAGGATAATCTAGAAACACAATATTATGGTAACCTAGAAACACAATATTAGGATAATCTAGAAACACAATATTAGGATAATCTAGAAACACAATATTGCGGTAACCTTGAAACACAATATTAGGATAATCTAGAAACACAATATTAGGATAATCTAGAAACACAATATTAGGATAATCTTTTAATGGACACTTTACTCGTAGATTCGATGCTCGCGTTCGCACCTATATACCATGTACATTTTACTCGCGGATTGGATGCTCACATATAGGTTTTAATGGACACTTTACTCGCGGATTCGATGCTTGCTTTCGCGCCTAGATACCATGTACATTTTACTCGCGGATTCGATGCTCGCGTATAGGTTTTAATGGACACTTTACTCGCGGCCTAGATACCATGGACATTTTACTTGCGGATTCGATGCTCGCGTATAGGCTTTAATGGACACTTTACTCGTAGATTCGATGTTCGTGCCTAGATACCATGTACATTTTACTTGCGGATTCGATGCTCGCGTATAGGTTTTAATGGACACTTTACTCGTAGATTCGATGTTCGCGCCTAGATACCATGGACATTTAACTCGCGGATTCGATGCTTGCGTTTAGGTTTTAATGGACACTTTACTCGTAGATTCGATGCTCGCGTTCGCACCTATATACCATGTACATTTTACTCGCGGATTGGATGCTCACATATAGGTTTTAATGGACACTTTACTCGCGGATTCGATGCTTGCTTTCGCGCCTAGATACCATGTACATTTTACTCGCGGATTCGATGCTCGCGTATAGGTTTCAATGAACCCTTTACTCTCGGATTCGATGCTCGCGTATAGGTTTTAATGGACACTTTACTCGTAAATTCGATGCTCGCGTTCGCACCTAGATACCGTGTACATTTTACTTGCGGATTCGATGCTCGCGTATAGGTTTTAATGGACACTTTACTCGCGACTCGCGGATTCGATGCTCGCATATAGGTTTTAATGGACACTTTACTTGCGGATTCGATGCTCCCGTATAGGTTTTAATGGACATTTTACTCAGGGATTCGATGCTCGCTTTCGCACCTAGATACCATGGACATTTTACTCGCGGATTCGATGCTCGCATATAAACAAATTCCTTTTAACCCCAGTAATTTCTTGTACTTCCGCCTTTACATTGAGGTTCTTCTAGTTGGAAGAAGAAAACCTTATCTTGCAAACACAGCCAACTTGTTTCAGACAATGCAAATTCCTTGCTGACTGCGTAAACCCAAGATTATTCAAATGATCAGAATGTTGGGATTTTTTGCTTAATATACAGTGTGAAAGGTCTTTGTCACAATTTAGTGCCCGAGTGGAAAACTCTCCAGTGTGTAATACATAACACAAGTACATGAATCACAGTCGCCTGTGGCAGACAAATGCTTTGCAACGCTGGATTTTTTGAGAATTTTTGTTTCAACAAAGGCTTTCTTATATAAGGTCAATTATTTGGTGATATAATATAGTTATTTAAATCATCCCCAACTCTCAGGGAACATCAAATAGACAAGACAGCAACAACCAATCTACCGTTCTAAGGCGAATAACTGTACTACCTTATTTCCTATATATAACAATCACAGCATTGAGAGATAATAAATCATTGTCTTGTAATACTATAATAATGTTCCACAATCATTGTTTAATATTGCAGAGGTAGAATATCTTTCATCCACTCTTTACAAACTAGTGCCTGTTTTAAAGAAAACTACCCCCACATTTCTTAAACTCTACAGAATCTGAACATCCCCTCTAAAACCACACAAACGGTAAATTACTCTACAGTAAATGCATTTCAGTAAATGGAATCCCTTAACAACTAGATGAAAATAACTGTGTGTCTGTAACAGTGGACTGGCCACACTCCCTACATCTCAGTCCAATCTCCCTTGTCTAATCTGTCCCCTGTAAAAGTGATTGGCTAGATGCTACTCGTGGGTGTGGCCAACTTGTAACACGTTCCTGCATACTTAGGACTGAGCAATGTGTAAGAACGTATGGGTCAGTGACCACACTGTATATACAAGAAGCTGGGAAATAATCACAAACCCCATGTTAAAAAGCTAATTTTTTTTTTTTCCCAACACATGTATCAAAATGAGTAGGTGAGACACTTAAATATGGCGTTTAATACAGATGCTCTATACCTTCTGATTCAATGACGTTCTTATGCTTTAGTTGTCCTTGAATAACTCTTACTGAGGACCAGGTTCCTGCAATATGATAGGAAGCTGGTGACGATCACAGGGTGGTAAGATAATTTGGGGAAATATTACATGGGAGGGTAGAATGTCACAAGATTTGTTATGGCCTTTTTAATTGAATGTCGTAAATGTTCAATCAAAAAAATTGTATATCTGATACACAATTACCCACAAAAAGTAAAACCTCATGCTTTGTAAGTTAATGAGTGAAGGTAATTCTATACAACAACCAGGTTAGTCATAAATTCCTTATCATTACAAATGGTGCTTAATTTTGCCCCAACCAATCAGATGCTTTCACAATGTTACCTACTATGGATTGGTTGGGCAAATTAGCACCATTTTAAACAATTTGAAGTTTTATTGAACCTGTATAGTTTTGCCCTCTCGATGTCCTATAATCTTTTCTCCATTGCAGGCATTTTTTTTCATAGGGGAATATGGAGCTCCCTTTGTATTTTCAGCACAGTTAAAGCTGGAGGATGACAATGACACACACAACATTAAATAAACACAAAAAAATGCACAATCACTTCTTCTTCACAGCAAGATCTGAGCTCCCTGTCCCTCGAAAAATTACGTCTGGGGGGGGATTGTAAACCAACAGGCTTTCAACACCCATTTCTAGAGGATCATTCATGCCCTTGTTGGGCACACATGACACCTACTTTAGATCAAGGATTATGTACTTTGTTTCCAAACAGCAAGAATGAGAATTTGATCATATGCATTCGTCAGACTAGATTTAAATAAGATGTTTTTTTGTAGTTGTTTTTATGAGAAGACAGACTGGATAACGCAATAAAATTGAGGTTCTGGCAAATAAGAGCAGTGTTGTAATAAAATGGAATGTAGTTAAAGAGGGAATTAAAGTCCCCAGACAACTTTGTCCCAATCTTATATGAAATTACATATTATATGATCCAGGTAGAGTTGCAAACTTAGTGACCAAATCTCTCATACATCAAAAATCAAGAATCCTAAGTTCACATCCAATTAATTTCCTTTATTTAAACCTTACCATTGTAATGCTACTAATAAGCCGCCTTCTCTCTGATAGATTAAAGCATGTTCAATAACTTAAATTATTTTAATCCCAGTCAACCACTTCCACCAGGTTTACTTTATTCGCTGGGTCCTAACTTTTCAACCTTTTTCCTTAGTAACTTTTTACCTTCTTAGGAGATGTAATTCTCAAACTTTGTCTTTATATCGGTATTGGGCTTTATGAGATGGAAGACCTGGGTGGTCTTCACTTGCTTTCTGGGACTAACTCTCACACATCTAAGTCGAACACGTTGACCCCTGTGGTGGAGTACACATTTCCATAGGAAACCCCACAATCAGAACCCCGATCGACAGAGCACATTTGTTTCTGGCTGTTGGTAATTATTTTAATTAACCTGTTGGTACTAGTTGGTCAGCTCCTATAAATTTCATGCTGTCTGTGTTTCTGGGAATCTTCTAAAAGTCATGCTGTACACTTGAAACATGCTCTCCTACTATTCAGCAATCAAACAAAGGAACTGCCCGCCCCCCACCGTCCTGTTCCTGCTGACAGCAATCTAAAAGCAAATCCTGACTCCTCTCACTTTTTTTACAAAAAACAAATAAAGTAAAACCTTATGTATTATGTCCATCTGCATGATTGCATTAAGAAATGTAACAATAAGTTATAATGAGAAAAAATTTTGAACATTTAACACTTGTGATTCTTTTTTTTAAAATTAGAACATTATGCACTAACCCACCAGACAAACACAAGAATGTAGGGCACATTTTAAAACATTCAGGCTAATTTATGGAAAGGTGACGCATCTTTGCGAGCCTCTCTTTATAGGTTAAATCGGCTAACTCAATTCACGATAGGTGCGTTTGAGTTTAACACCCTACGGTATTGCAAAGTTTAGCATAATAATGAGTTCACCTCCTTGTTTATCTTTGCAAGGAACAGAATCAAAGCCAAACACAAAAACAAAAACACACAACAAAAACAACTGTAGGATTCATAGCTTTCAACGTCTTATCAGGGATGTCCATATTGGTGTGGAGAACATCTCTATAAGAAACAGTGAATACTTGGGCCAAGGGGCAAATTGTAATATACACCATGCTGTCAGGTTTTATGAAGACTACCGGTATATGGGCAGGTTACTTACAACAACACAACATCCTTTTTTAGTTTCAGAATCCACTTCTTCATATATTGTATACGTACTACCAGGTTTTCGGGTGAAGCCATCATATTAAATATAAATATCTAAAGATAAGCTTAATGTGGCCACTTTTAGTCTTAGTGGTTTTTATTGCAGAGGGTAACTATGGATGTCTGGATCCAATGACCAAGTAATAATGTAGCATGACGTCTTATCCATGTCCAGGGTGAAGAAAGTCCCCATTTTTCTTCCATTTATACATCCATACTTTATTCTGTACTTCCTAACTTCTTTATCTGTATTTATTTATTCTGCACTTACCTTAATTCTGTACTTACTTGTTTTCGTACTTACTCTTTATTCGGATGCTTATTTATTCTGTCTTTATACTTCCTTTATTTTGTACTTCCTTACTTACTCTGTCCTTCCTTTATTTCTGTATTACCTTATCTTACTTACTTTTATTCGCAACTTCTTTTATATCTGTAATCTCCTTATTCTGTACTTACCTATTCTGTACTTTCCTTTTTTTCTGGTACTTACCTTTAATTCTGTACTTGCCTTTATTCTGTACTGTCCCTTTATTCTGTATTTCCTTATTCTTGTACTTACCTTATTCTGTACTTCCTTTTTTCTGTACTTACTTTAATTCTGTACTTACGTTTATTCTGTACTTTCTTTATTCTGTCTTCCTTTATTCTGTATTTCCTTTATTCTGTACTTACCTTATTCTTACTTCTTTTTTCTGTACTTACTTGTATTCTGTACTCCTTTATTCTGTACGCTCTGTACTTTCTTTATTCTGTACTTCCTTATCTTCTGTACTTCCTTATTCTGTACCTTCCTTTATTCTGTAAACTTACCTTATCTTCTGTACTTTCCTTTTTTTCTGTTTTTCTTACTTTATTATTTCTGTACTTTATCTTCCTTTTTTTGTACTCCTTACTTTATTCTGTACTTTCCTTTATTCTGTACTTACCTTATTCTGTACTTACTTTATCTCACTTCTTTTTTTCTGTACTTCCTTTATTCTGTACTTACCCTTATTCTGTAACTTCCTTTTTTCTGTACTTCTTTATTCTTACTTTTCCTTTTTCTGTACTTCCTTTATTCTGATTCCTTTTTTATTCTGTAACTTACCTTATTCTGTACTTCTCGTTTTTTCGTCTTACCCTTATTCTGTACTTTCCTTTTTTCTTACTTCCTTATTTGGTACTGTTTATTCTGTACTTCCTTTATCTGTACTTCCTTTTTCTTACTTACCTATTCTGTACTTCCTTTAATTCTGTACTTACCTTATTCTGTTAACTTACTTTATTCTGCACTTTCTTTTATTCATGTACTTCCTTTATTCGTACTTACTTATTCTGTACTTTCCTTTTTTCTGTAACTTACTTTTATTCTGTACTCTCTTATTCTTTCCTATCTTATCTTCTTCTTGATTCTGTAGTTCCTTATTCTGTATTTCTTTACTTCTGTCTTTATATCTGTACACTTGTCTTCCTTTTCTGTATTTCCTTTATTCTGTATTTCCTTTATTCTGTACTTATTATATTCTGTACTTACCTTATTCTGTACTTACCTTATTATGTACTTATTTTTTATGTACTTACTTTATTCTGTACTTCTTTTATTCTGTACTCCCTTATTCTGTACTTATTATATTCTGTAACCTATATTATTATTCTGTACTAACTACCTTTATTCTGTGTCTTACCTTACTTCTGATATTTCTTTATTCTGTACTACAGCTTTATTATTGTGTAATTACTTTATCCGTATTTATTTTATTTGTCTTCCCTTTATTCTGACTTATTGGTCATTGAACACAATCACTCACGGCCCTCACCATTTTTCTTTTTCTTTGATAAACTCCTGGTGATTTTTGAATTATAATTCACATATAGTGAAAATTTTCAGAATGCGTCTAAGATCATTCATAAATAATGGGGAATCCAAAGGCTCAAATTAAATTAAATAAATGTACTGACACGAACGTTGCTGCTACTGATGCGTAATTTCTTTTCTGTCACTGTGTAGAGCTATTTTGTTTTTCTTATTCTTTCTGGCACTGCGAATGGAGGCAGCTAATCATTTATGTTCAGTAGTCACTTTCCCACTAATGGGATTTGCAGATTACAACTCTTATGTTTTTTTTCCAAAGAGCAGAGCTGTTTTTAAAAATTTCTCAATAAATATAAAATATTAAAAGTTTTTTAATATTTCGATAAATTAGAATTTTATAGAGATCTCGACAATACTCATGCCAACGGGAACTCTTGCGATTCTCTGTTCTGGCCTCACTGTGTAGTGTTCAACAAAAACTACATCTCGACTCCTAATGGTTCTCCTGGATGCTTGTCCAAAGGCCCAGGACAATGAAGAGTGAGCTGTCTGTCTTGAGTAACTAGTATAGTAATAGTACAGTACAGTTAGTATAGGTATATAATAGTATAGTACAGTATTAGTAACAGTACAGTATAGTTGTCAGCAGTATAGGAAGTACAGTATTAGTACAGTACAGTAAGTATGTATAGTATAGTATAGTATATAGTATTTGAGGTTGTAAGTAAAGACCTACGTTCCATCCAGTCCCAACCATTCAGCAATATCCTTAGTTCCTGCCTAACTGTTGATCCAGAGGAAGGCAAAAAAAACCACCAAATTTATGAGGGGAAAAAATCCTCCTGAGCCAAGTGGCAATGCGGAAATTTCCCTGGATCCACTCTACTTATGTATCAATACCAGTACTTGTAACTATTCCTTGTTTGTAGAACTCCATCCAGCTTTTTTATTAAACTGAACCACTGAACCTGCCATAACAACGTCCACTGGAAGAAGGTTCCAGAGCTTACCGTTCTCACAGGACACAACCCGTTTCGCCCACTCTACTTTTAGTATCATACCAGTACCTTGTAACATCCTCTGTTTGTAGAAAACTCCTCCAGCTTTTTATTAAACTGACCAATTGAACCTACCATAACAAGTCCACTGGAGAGCGTTCCATAGCTTTAACCGTTCCTCACAGTGACAAACCCTTTTCCCAACTCTATCTTATGTATCAATACCAGTAACTGTGTAAACATTCCTTTTTTAGAAACTCGATCCAGCTTTTTATTAAACTGACCAATTGACCTCCAAACCAAACGTCCACTGGAAGACATTCCTCCATAGGCTTTATACCGTTCTCACAGTGACAACCCTTTCCACACTCTACTTTATGTTCATACCAGTAACTTGTAACATTCCTTGTTTTGTAGAAACTCATCCAGCTTTTTAGTCACTGGCCAATGAACCTGCCATAACAACGTCCCTGGAAGGCAGTCCCTAGCTTTAACCGTTCTCAATCCAGTGACAAACCCTTTCCCAACTCTACTTTTATGTATCAATACCAGTAACTTGTAACATTCCTTTTTGTAGAAAACTCAATCAGCTTTTTATTATAACTGCCAACTGAAACCTGCCATATAAACGTCCACTGGAAACAGTTCCATAGCTTTACCGTTCCTCACAGTGAAAACCCTTTCCCAACTCTACTTTATGTATCATTACCAGTAACTTGTAACTGCCTTGTTTTTAGAAACTCCTCCGCTTTTTTTTAACTGACCATGAACCTGCCATAAACAACGTCCCCTGGCAAACCATAGCTTACCGTTCTCAGCATGAAACAACCTTTCCCAGACTTGAAGAACCTAAACCTTTTTTTTTTCAAGCTCTAAGGATGTCCTCGTGTCCTTTGCATGTTCTATGGTGAACAATGCCCCAGAATAGTTTTATTGTATGGCCCGTTAAGTTTATTTATACACAGTAATACATATCCCCACGCAAGCGCCTTTTCCTCCAGCGTACAATTGTAACTTTTCCATCCTCTCTCTTCATATTCTAGCTCCCCCATCCCTTGATTAATTTAGTTTGCCTTCTTGAAACCCTTTCCATTGTCAAAAGATGTCCTTTTGTCACAGATTCCAAATGCACTGCATATTCCAAATGAGGCCTACACATGCGTTTTGTAAAGAGGGAGAATTATATTTTTCCTCCCTTGAATCCATACCTCTCCTTTATACAAGTACAATACCATGCTGGCTCTTGCCCGCCTGGTCACGTGCTTGCTACCTTAATTTTGGTTATCCACCAAACCTCCAAGATCCCTTCCACAGTGACTCACTTACACAAGAGCCATTTATAGTATATAGTAGCACAAGAGGAGTTTTAAGTCCAAATCGCATCACCTACATTTATCACACATTGAATTTCATCTTGTCCACTTAGCACCCAATGTGATAATTATCTAGAATCCCCTGTACGATTGCACATCCTCTGAAGTTTTTAATAGTCCAAAAAGTTTTGTGTCGTCAGCACAACACAGAAACCTTGCTGACAATACCCACTTCCAAATCATTAATAAATAGATTAAATAAGTGGCCCCAACACGAACCCTGTGGCACCCCACTTAGCACTTTAGTCCATAATGATGAGCCCCATTAACACTACTCTCTGCATCCTATTCATTAACCAATCTTCTATCCATGTACAATGTGACTCCCCAGACCAACAGACCTTAGCTTATACATTAGTCGCCTATGGGGGACGTTATCAAAAGCCTTTGCAAATCCAAGTAACTACCATCTACTGCTATGCCGAGTCAACATGTCTACTTACTCCTCATAAAAGCCAGCAGTTAGTTTGACAAAATCTTTCCTCCTAAATCCATCTGGTTACTACTTATATGTCAGTCCTTGAAACATACTCTAGAACTGTTCCCTTATAAAACTTTCCAGGATCTTCCCCACCACTGAAGTTTAAACACAGGCCTGTAATTACCCGGCTTGTGAACGACTACCCTTTTTGAATATGGAATAACATCAGCCTTTTTCCATCCAGAGGCACACCACCGGACATGAGGGAATCAGCAAAATAAGTAAACAATGCCTAGATAAAACTGAACTTAGCTCCCTAAGTACCCTAGTGTATTTTATTCCGCTCCAGGAGATTTATTAATATTAACCTTATTTAGTTTTCTTTCTGTACATATCCTCGGTTCAAAGTTGAACTTGAATCTTGTAATCCATTATTGCTACTATACTCTATGATATCTGTACTTGGCTCTTCTATAGTGTATACAGAGAAAAATTATTCAAGACATTTCTTTATCCGCCATCCTCCAACTATCTTATCCCATTAATTAATGGTGCCACATTCTCAGTCCTCCTTCCTCCTTCTTCCTGCTTCTTCCTTGTCCTCTGAGAGGTTTCTGGCAATAACTTTTCCCTGCCTCCATCCCTCTGGATCCACCTTGGTTTCTTCACTCCCTACCTATAAAGCTTTTTCTGTAGTGTAGCCCACCCACAACCAGCATGCTCACTTTTGAAAAGAAGCATCAGGAATGTACATATGTAAGATGCAGCTGCTCTCTGCTATCAGCCTCTCAGCCAATCACAGAAGTGGCTGCTGGTCCGCCCTCTTGCTGCAACTTGTGGCAAGCAGAGGGTTGGAGCAGATAGCGAGGGAAAGAAAAAATGTAAGTACATTTCTGATGCTTCTTTTACAAAATGAACTTGTGGGGGCTTGGTGGGCTACATTACAAAAACGTTTTTTTTTCAGAATGAGTACCAGTTAACTCCCATTGACTTCATCTTCAAGTGGAACAGATTTCAGTGAGTTTGTCCATCTCTACTTGGAATCTGTTACCTGTGTTTGACCAGCTTAGGACATTTTGTGGAAATATATGTCAGGGTGAATAAAGGGTATTTGAGGGTAGAGAAGTCAAGAGTCTACATGACACTCATGCATAATAGACACAGTCCCCCAGCAACAACACACCCCCACCTCCAAACACTGCCGCCAACTCCAAATGACCTTCAAACCCCGAAATCACTATTAAAAACCACTAGGTTAAAAAACATTGATCATTTAGATACCATGATCCACCTAAACTTCTCCTGTACAAAACGAAACGATACCTCCATGTATAGAGAAAAGCAGATAAATAGCAAGTGCTAGAATTACTAAGGATTTATGTGCATCACCCTGGCTCTGGAAAAGACCCAATTAGGTGCAGTGGTACATCTCAACAAGGCAAGGCAAAAAATAGAGCAATGTAAACCTACAGTAAGTACATCCATGTAGTAGCTGAGGAATCTGTTCTGTCCTATGGATGGATGTGGGAGGGATAATCTGGCAGTTCTGGGTTTCTTTAAGCCATCTGTGTTTTCCCCCCCAACATTTCTCTACATGTGAACAGACCCTATTAATGACACTTGCATTTAGCCTTTAATAGCGCCCCATTCTTCTAACCCCTACTGATTCCTTGTGAGTTATTGTATATAATGAAATGCATGGGGTTATCCTGCTTTCAGTCTGTCTAAGACTGAAGGAGGTTTCTTTACAGGGAGAACGTTGACACTGTGAACTTTCTTCCAGCATGTGGTAATGGCAAGTTCATTGAATATACTTTAAAAAAGGCCTGATAAGTTTCTAAAACTAATAAATATTGAGAATTACTGGTATTAATGCATATAGATCTGGTTGATCCGGGATACTTTCCGATTGCCGTTGGATCGGAAGGAATTTCCCCCCCCTTTTTTAGCTGGGGTTTTTTGCCTTCCTCTGGATCAACTGTTAGGTAGGGTTAAAAAAAAAAAAATAGTTTGACTTGATGGACGAATGTCTTTATTCAACCTTAATTACTATGTTACTAGTATGTAATGATCCTGAGGTTTTTTTTTATATTTGTCGATTGAAGATGCTAAATAATTTTCGCTCCGTTATATTTTTCTTTTCAATTTTTTGTGAGAACAACGAGATATTTGTAGAGTTTTGTTCATTACTTTAATTGCTTTCCTGTCTCTAAAATGTACAACTTCCTGCGAATATAGAAAGTGCAGCACTGTGATTTTATCAATGTCTATCTGAATAATCTGTCACAGTCAACTAAACAAACAAGACGTGTGATAAATCCTGGCCGTGCTAGTTAAGTCTAGTCATGGCGCTTTTCCCTTTAGACCGACAATAATGATGTAGGTTATGTAAGTGATTAACAATATTACACTTCCATTTCATACAAATCTAATTCTTTTGCACAGACATTACATTGTGTTTTTGTACACTGTGCAGGCTTGAAAACCAACACCTATTGAAATATGAAGGTACCCTAGAAACACAATTTGAAACAACCTAGAAGCACAATATTAACGTATCTAAAACACACTATCAAGGTAACTAGAACACAACTTAAATGTATCTAGACACACCATATCAGTTAATCTAGAACACAATATTAAATGTATCTAGAAACCACATATCAAGGTAATCTAGAGACAAATTATTAAGCTTATCTAGAAACACAATATACGGTAACCTAGAAATACAATATAATGAATAATCTAGAAACACAATATTAAGTAATCTAAAACACAATATTACGGTAACCTAACAACACATATAAAGGTAATCTAGAAACACAATATAAAGGTAATCTAGAAATACAATATTAGGATATCTAGAAACACAAATATTAAGGTAATCTAGAAATACAAATATTAGGATAATCTGAAACACAATATTAAGGTAACCTAGAAACACAATATTGGATAATCTAAAACACAAATATTAAGGTAATCTAGAAATACATATTAGGATAATCTAGAAACACAATATTAAGTAATCTAGAAACAACCACAATATTAGGATAATCTAGAAACACAATATTAAGGTAAATCTAGAACACAATATTAGGATAATCTAGAAACACAATATAAAGGTAATCTAGAAATCACATATTAGGATAATCTAGAAACACAATATTAAGGTAATCTAGAAACACAATATTAGGATAATCTAGAAACACAATATTAAGGTCAATCTAGAAAACAAATATAAGTAATCTAAAACAATATTAGTATCTAGAACACAATATTGAGGCAATCTAGAGACACAAATATAAACATCATCCTAGAAACACAATATTATGGTAACCTAGAAACACAATATTAGGATAATCTAGAAACACAATATTAAGGTAATCTAGAAAACAACAATATACAAGGTAACTAGAAACACAATATTAGGATAATCTAGAACAAATATTAGGAAAAATTTAATCTAGAAACAATATTAGGATAACTAGAAACACACGATATTATGGTAACCTAGAACAATATTAGGATAATCTAGAAACACATATTTAAGGTAATCTAGAAACACAATATAGTATATCTAGAACACACAATATTAAAGTAATCTAGAAACACAAATCAAGGTAATCAGAAACACAATTAGTAAATGGTATCTAGAAACACAATATAAGTAATCTAGACAAAATATTAAACTATCTAGATAACACAATATTAAGGTAATCTAGAAACAAATATCAATATCAGAATACAATATAATATTAGTAACTAGAAACACATTTATGGTAACCTAGAAACCACAATATTAGGATATCTAGAAACACGATTTGGTACTAAAACACATATTAGGTAATCTAGAAACACAATATAAGGTAATCTAGAAAAACACAATATCCAAGGTATCTAGAAACACATTTGATAATCTAGAACAACACAATATTAAAAGGTATATGCTAAGACACAATACCTAGGATAATCAGAAACACATAATTAAGGTAATCTAAAACACAATCTAGGATAATCTAGAACCACAATATCAAGGTAATCTAGAAACACATATTAGGATAATCTAGAACACAATTATATAAGGTAATCTAGAGACAAATATTAGGATATCTAGAACCACACATTAGGTGATCTAGAATAAACAATATTAGGATAATCTAAACCATATTAAGGTGATACTAGAAACCAATATTAGGATACTCTAGAAACACAATATTAAGGTAATCTAGAGACACAATTTAGGATAACGCTAGAAACACAATATTTGGTGATCTAGAAACACAATATTAGTAATCTAGAAACACAATATTAGGATAATCTAGAAAACACATATTCAGTATCTAGAGACACAATATTCAGACATATCTAGAAACACCATATTATGGTAACCTAGAAACACAATATTAGATAATCTAGAACACAAGATTGCGGTAACCTAGAAACAATATTAGGATAATCTAGAACACAATATTATTGACCTAAAACACAATATTAGGATAATCTAGAAACACAATATTAAGGTAATCTAGAACACATATATTAACATTGGTAACCTAGAAACGGTGGGTGACAAGGTATAAGTATAGTGATGAATCTAGAAACACGGGGAATACAATATGAGACAATATTGTAACAGTCGTAAAGAACGGTAAAGAAGACAAACCAGGTATTAGTGATGAATCTATAAACAACATATTAGGATATCTAGACTCTAGAAACAAATATTCGTTACCTAAACATATAGATGAAACAACAACAATAGATTGTAAACCTAGAACACAATATTAGGATAATCTAGAAACACAATATTTGGGTAACCTAGAACACATATTAGGATAATCTAGAAACACAGTATATGGTAACCTAGAAACCAATATAGGATAATCTAGAAGAACACACATATTGAGGTAATCTAGAAACAAAAAAAACAAACTCACGATTATGGTAACCTAGAATACACAATAATTAGGATAATCTAGAAACACAATATTATGGTACCTAGAAACACAATATGGGATAATCTAGAAACCCATATTAGGATAATCTAGAGAAACACAATATTATGGTAACCTAGAAACAACCATATTAGGATTAATCTAAGAAACTACAATATTAATTATGATCTAGAAACACAATATTATGGAACGATGAAACACAATATTAGGATAATCTAAAACACATATTAGGATAATCTAGATACAACAATATTGCGGTAACTTGAAACTATAGGAATAATCAGACACATATGTAGGATAATCTTAGAAACCCAAACTAAAACAATATTAGGATAATCAGAACACAATATTAGGATAATCTAGAAACAATATTAGGATATTAGCATATTGCGTAACCTTACGAAACAATATTAGGATAATCTAGAAACCACATATTAAAACACAAATTTAAACTATCGAGACTAAGATGGGCGAACTTCGAAAGTTCGAAAACGGACCCATTAAAGTCAATGGGAGTAAATAGTTCGAAAAGTTCTAATGAAATACAATTAAAATATCAATGGTACGTAATGTAAATGGCTGGGTGGACACTGGGAATGGTCTGGGGAACATGTCCAAATCCAGGACTTTCGAAAATCAATTTTACTCCATGCGTATTTTAGAGCTCGTCGCGCGAGATACCATGTACATTTACTCGTGTGATTCGATGTCGCGTATAGGTTTTAATGGACACTTTACTCGTAGATTCGATGCTCGTTTGCACTAGATACCATGTACATTTACTCGCGATTCGATGCTCGCGTATAGGTTTTAATGGACACTTTACTCGTAGATTCGTGTTCGCGCCTAGATACCATGGACATTTTACTTGCGGATTCGATGCTGGTATAGGTTTTAATGGACACTTTACTCGTAGATTCGATGTTCGCGCCTAGATACCATGTACATTTTACTTGCGGATTCGATGCTCGGTATAGGTTTTATGGACACTTACTCGTAGATTCGATGTTCGCGCCTAGATACCATGTACATTTTACTGCGATTCGATGCCGCGTATAGGTTTAATGGACACTTTACTCGTATTCGATGTTCGCGCCTAGATACCATGTACATTTTACTCGCGGATTCGATGCTCGCGTATAGTTTTAATGGACACTTACTCGTAGATTCGATGCTCGCGTTCGCACTAGATACCATGGACATTTTACTCGCGATTCAATGCTCGCGTATAGGTTTTAATGGACACTTTACTCGTAGATTCGATGCTCGCGTTCGCACCTAGATACCATGTACATTGTTTACCCGCGGATTCGATGCTCGCGTATAGGTTTAATGGACACTTACTCGAGATTCGATGTTCGCGGCTAGATACATGTACATTTACTGCGGATTCGATGCTCGCGTATAGGTTTTAATGGACATTTACTCGTAGATTCGATGTTCAAGCCCTAGATACCATGGACTTTTACTCTCGGATTGGATGCTCGCATATAGGTTTAATGGACACTTCACTGTAGATTCGTGTTCGCGCTAGATCCATGGACATTTTACTCGCGGATTCATGCTCGCGTATAGCTTTATTGGACACTTTACTCGTAGATTCGATGTTCGCGCCTAGATACCATGACATTTTACTCGCGGATTCGATGCTCGCGTATAGTTTTAATGGACACTTACTCGTGATTCGATGTTGTTTCGCGCCTAGATACATGACATTTTACTCGCGGATTCATGCTCGCGTATAGGTTTTAATGACACTTTACTCGCGTATTCGATGTTGCGGCTAGATACCATGGACATTTTACTCGGCGGATTCGATGCTCGTATGGCTTTAATGGACATTTACTCGTAGATTCGATGTCGTTGCCTAGATACCATGGACATTTACTTGCGGATTCGATGCTCGCGTATAGGCTTTATGGACACTTTACTCGTAGATTCGATGTCGTGCTAGATACCATGTACCATTTTACTTGCGGATTCGATGCTCGCGTATAGGTTTAATGGACCTTTACTCGGTAGATTCGATTTCGCGCCTAGATACCATGGACATTTAACTCGCGGTTCGATGCTTGCGTTTAGGTTTTAATGACACTTACTCGAGATTCGAGGCTCGCGTTCGCACCTATATACCATGTACATTTTCTCGCGATTGATGCTCACACTATAGGTTTAATGGACACTTTACGCGAGATTCGATGCTTGCTTTCGCGCCTAGATACCATGTACATTTTCCTCGCGGATTCGATGCTCGTCTATAGGTTTTCATGATGGACCCTTTACTCTCGGATTCGATGCTCCGCGTATAGGTTTAATGGACACTTTACTCGTAAATTCGATGCTCGCGTTCGCACCTAGATTACCGTTGTAATTTTTACTTGTCGATTCTATGCTCGCAGTATAGGTTTTTAATGGACCTTTTACTCCGTATTCGATGTTCGCGCCTAGATACCATGTACATTTTACTTGCAGATTCAATGTCGCCGTATAGTTTTAATGGACCTTTACTCGCGGATTCGATGCTCGCTTTCGCGCCTAGATAGCATGTACTTTTACTCGCGGATTGATGCTCGTATAGGTTTAATGGACATTTACTCGCGTCGATGCGCCCTTATGGTTTTAATGACATTTTTTTTTACCGCTATTCGCTCCATATAGGTTTTAATGGACATTTTACTCGCGGATTCGATGCTCCCGTATAGTTTTAATGGACATTTTACTCGCGGATTCGATGCTCCGTAAGGTTTTAATGGACATTTACTCACGGATTCGATGCTCGCTTTCGCCCTAGATACCAGGGACATTTTACTCGCGATCGATGCTCGCATATAGGTTTTAATGGACACTTTACTCGTAGATTCGATGCTCGCGTTTGCACCTAGATACCATGTACATTTTACTCGCGATTCGATTCTCGCTTATAGGTTTTAATGGACACTTTACTCGTAGATTCGATGTTCCGCCTAGATCCATGGCCATTTTACTGCGGATTCGATCTCGCTATAGGTTTTAATGACACTTTAACTCGTAGATTCGATGTTCGCGTCCTATATACCATGTACATTTTTACTGCGGATTCGATGCTCGCGTAGGTTTTAATGACACTTACTCGTAATTCATTTCGGCCTAGATACCATGTACATTTTTACTTGCGGATTCGATGCTCGGCGTATAGGTTTTAATGGACACTTTCTCGTAGATTCGATGTTCGCGCCTAGATACCATGTACATTTTACTCGCGGATTCGATGCTCGCGTATAGGTTTTAATGGACACTTTACTCGTAGATTCGATGCTCGCGTTCGTCACTAGATACCATGACATTTTACTCGCGGATTCAATGCTCGCGTATAGGTTTAATGGACACTTTACTCGTTAGATTCGATGCTCGCGTTCGCACCTAGATACCATGTACCTTTTACTCGCGGTATTCGATGCTCGCGTATAGGTTTTAATGGACACTTTACTCGTAGATTCGATGTTCGCGGCCTAGATACATGTACATTTTACTTGCGGATTCGATGCTCGCGTATAGGTTTAATGGACATTTACTCGTAGATTCGATGTTCAGCCTAGATACCATGGACATTTTACTCGCGGATTGGATGCTCGTCATATAGTTTTAATGGACACTTTCACTGTATTGTTGTTTTTTTATTCGATGTTCGCGCCTAGATACCATGGACATTTTACTCGCGGATTCAATGCTCGCGTATAGGCTTTATTGGACACTTTACCGTAGATTCGATGTTCGCGCCTAATACCATGACATTTTACTCGCGGATTCGATGCTCGCGTATATGTTTTAATGGACACTTACTCGTAGATTCGATGTTCGCGCCTAGATACCATGGACATTTTACTCGCGGATTCAATGCTCGCTGATAGGTTTTAATTGACCTTTACTCGCGGATTCGATGTCGCGGCTAGATACCATGGACATTTTACTGCGCGGATTCGATGCTTTCGTAATGCTTTAATGGACACTTTACTCGTAGATTCGATGTCGTGCCTAGATACCATGGACATTTTACTTTGCGGATTCGATGCTCGCGTATAGGCTTTAATGGACACTTTACTCGTAGATTCGATGTTCGTGCCTAGATACCATGACATTTTACTTGCGGATTCGATGCTCGCGTATAGGTTTTAATGGACACTTTACTCGTAGATCGATGTTCGCGCCTAGATACCATGGACATTTAACTCGCGGATTCGATGCTGCGTTTAGGTTTTAATGGACACTTTACTCGTAGATTCGATGCTCGCGTTCGCTCCATATACCATGTACATTTTACTCGCGGATTGGATGCTCACATATAGTTTTAATGGACACTTTACTCGCGGATTCGATGCTTGCTTTCGCGCCTAGATACCATGTACATTTTACCGCGGATTCGATGCTCGCGTATAGTTGCAATGAACCCTTTACTCTCGATTCGATGCTCGCGTATAGGTTTTATGGACACTTTACTCGTAAATCGATGCTCGCGTTCGCACCTAGATACGTTCATTTTACTTGCGGATTCGATGCTCGCGTCTAGGTTTTAATGGACACTTTACTCGCGGATTCGATGTTGCGCCTAGATACCATGTAATTTTACTTGCAGATTCAATGCTCGCGTATAGGTTTTAATGGACACTTTACTCCGGATTCGATGCTCGCTTTCCGCGCCTAGATAGCATGTACATTTTACTCGCGGATTTGATGCTCCTATAGGTTTAATGGACATTTTACTCGCGGATTCGATGCTCCCTTATAGGTTTTAATGGACATTTTACTCGCGGATTCGATGACTCCATATAGGTTTTAATGGACATTTTACTCGCGGATTCGATGCTCCCGTATAGTTTTAATGGACATTTTACCGCGGGATTCGATGCTCCGTATAGGTTTTAATGGACATTTTACTCACGGATCGATGCTCGTTTCGCGCCTAGATACCATGGACATTTACTCCGGATTCGATGCTCGCATATAGGTTTTTTAATGACACTTTACTTGCGGATTCGTATGCTCCCGATAGGTTTTAATGGACATTTTACTCAGGGATTCGATGCTCGCTTTCGACCTAGATACCATGGACATTTTACTCGCGGATTCGATGCTCGCATATAGGTTTTAATGGACACTTACTCGCGGATTCGATGCTCGAACGGTCGAAACATTCGATATTATCGAAAGTCCGAAAATAATCGAAAATCCACTGGGATAGTTCGAGAATCCGACTTCGTTCAAATTTCGAATAGTTCGGCCCGAGTTCGAGTTCTAGTCCATCTCTAATCTAGACTAGCGATGGGAAAGAAACTGGTGAGTTCAGCAATCTCTAATGTAGACACAGTATTGCAGGTGCTCTGGGTAAATCTCCTGGATGAAATTCAACCCACATAAACTGTCATTCAATATACGTTTTACACATCTGCACAGCTCCTGGTGAATAGGCTTGAGTGTCTCTGCATGAATCAGTTAGTGTGACTTTAACCCCCTACAGATGTGACGGGGTGGCTGGGGAATGGTTGTACTTTCTTACACATGGATAAAAGTGCATTAAGTAGGTTCTTTTATTTATTTATTTTTTTAAATTAGAAAATTGTTAGCAGCAAACTTGGGTTAGCAATTTTTGTTCAATACCGTTATCCCTTTGTATATGGGATTACATGGCAGTCAGCGGGGCGAGACAACCAGTTACGGATAGTAAATTTACTGATGGTTGTCCGTGTGAAAGGGAGAGACGTACAGTTCAGTAGGGGCTCATTTACCCAGAGCCGCTATCGCTCTGGGTAAATGCTCTTCTGCGATATAATATCGTTGCGAATGTGGGTAAATTCCAGGTAAGATTTTAGTCTGGCGTTTTAACTCAGATGCAATATTAAATCATGAGCGTCGGATGCACGGGTGATTTTACATAACCCGCGCTTCTAACGCTAATATGAGCTAAGTCGCATAACTGGTGGCGAAACTCCATATATTTGCCAGGCGAGTCTGGGTAAATGAGGACCATAGTCTTTTCAAGTTCCCGGATTAATAGAAGTTATTAAAGGAATGGCTTAAATTGTGCTGTCTCCTTCCCCATCTTCTACCTCCCAGACATTACTGTTGCGAATGGAAATGTTTGGGTTTTTCCGTGGCGGTTAGATGGAGATGGTGAGAGCTGCTTTGATTCTTACACAATTTGCCAATTTTTCCTCATTTGAGGAATTTAAAATCTGAGCATTTGAAGGCCCCAACCACAACATGAAAGTTTATCACAACATTACGGAACACAAGTTAATCATGGTAATCCTTTCACGACAATATGTATGTTAACGGCAATTCCGCTGTTACAGTTTATACTGGTTTATAGAATAGGATTCCCCAGAAAATGATTACTATTTATTTAAAACCAAAATATCTTATAAACAGTGAAACTATAACTAGTAGCGAAGCAGTTCGTTTTATTGAAGATAATGAGTGAAATTCTGGTTTCTGTGTCTCCCTCCGACCCCACAACTTGCTTTTCTACCTGTGCATCGATGACCATGTTAAAACTGGAGAGAAAGGGAGGAGACAGTGTGGAAAATAGAGAGAACCAGTGATAACTTCAGGACCAGAATCCACTATGATGTCACCTGTGCATCCTGATTTCCTGCACGCGCATTACCGGACTTACTGGGCACTGAATGATGCTGTAAACTAGGAAAGAGGAGGCACAGGAAATTATTTCCAAAGGCATTTTTTTTAAATGTTCACTTTTCTTTCTCCTTTAATGATATATTCCAGCGAACTTCAACTTTAAGCGATCCTGCTTTCAGTAGCTCTGTCCAGACACTTGATAAAGGACCGTGTGTTCGCTATAACGAGTATTACCATGTGTGTTAGAATTTGTACAATGTATTACTGTGCTGATACCTGGGCAATGTCGGTGGTGATTGCATAATATCTGCAATTGATATGGATAAATAATGATGGGGTTGATCACGCCTGATTAGGAATCCCATTAGTTATAATTAGGGATGGCGGTTCGCGGATTGAACCGGATCCCGCCGCGGATTTATCCGTTCGCGAACGGCGGATTTTTCCAGATTTTCCGGATTCCGCCTTCCGAACTTCCGATTCACGGATTTTTCGTATTTCGAAAATTTTCGAAAATCGCGGGTCCTCGACGGACCCGGATTTTGCGAAGTTCAGCATCTCTAGTTATAATTGATCCATTGTAGTAGCAGACAGAGCCGGTGGCATTACTGTGTATGCGGCAATATATCCCGTGGACACACCTGCATAACATCGATTCTTCTAATCCCATAATAGTGTGAAATGTTTTATCTCTGGTTAAGAATCTTCCGATTTCAGGGCCACTAATCAAGAAAAATGCATTGGCCCGAACTTCTATTTTACACTAAATAAAACCATGAAGCACTTGGATGTACAAACACGTATTATGTGTTTCCCAGTAATTGGAGCAAAGTACAGTTTTCATTTCATTAACGGAGAGACAATTAATCACCCAGTACAAAATGTACATAAATGTGACTTCATTGAGAGTGTGTAGTAACTAGTCACGCTCGCTGTGTGTAGGTCTAGAGCTTTGCATATAAGGGAAAAAACTCCCAGTTAATGTACCGTCTACAAGGAAACCGAAAGTCGCCATTACATGGATCAGTGATTCCGAACCTTGGAACTCCCCACGTCTACAAACTGCAACTCCCTGATGAAATTCCGTTAAAATTCAAAAGTTTTGAAGGGTCCACAAATGTTTTAATCTGGTTTGTGATGAGGAATCTGTTATTTAGCTTGTATGAAAAAAAAAACAATGTCAGGAAGAAATACTAAGCAACTGATATTTAGTAAAATATTTTTTGTGCAGTTTAGTTGTCCTTTACACATGTATCCGAAAATGAGATACCAACTGGTCAAAAGCGGTTGACCAGAAATACAGTCCTCTGCAATCTACGTATCTCCCATTTATCTGGCTCATTACCCCAATCTACAAGTTGTCATGTAGACATCAGCGTCTCTGTTCCAGCCAAAGTTTAAAGTACATAAATTCAACACACATTGGAATATGTAACATACTCTGTAGACATACTGTAAGCTCCATGATCTTTGTGATCTTCGTAACGTTGCTCGGTTAACTGTCGTTTCTGAATGTGACATCTTGTAAAAACATTACACCACATCAAAAGGGCTTTAACGCTCACAAGTACGAAAAACGAATCAAACTCTGATTAACAGTTTAATGTGCAGATATTTTCAAACTACGTAGGGGAACAAATGGTTAAATTAAAAATAATCATCACACTCACACGCCCATTTAACCACATCAAATCCCAATCACAAATATGTCTAACGTGTAGCAGTCATATACAGACCCTCTTCTGCTCTCAGCCCCAGTCACTTTCCTCACGTGTGAACCCTGGATCTCATCTTTCTTTCCTCGACTGTCCGGCTACACTTCTAGGTAACTTCAACTGTCAAATTGAGCAATCCTGGTCTCGCTCGCTATCTCACCTAACGTCCTCCTCTCCCTCCAGCAGTGACCAGCACTAGCACCATAAGGATGGTCTCTCCGGACTGGTCTTTACTAAACATCTTTCTGTCTCTCAGTTTTGGTAGTGGCTCCTTCCCACTCTCTGATCACAGTCTAATTATTTACTCATACAGCTGAGCGGCTGTGAAAGTCACGCAGTCAGGCGGACATTAACCATTACAAGCTCATGTTGTCGTGTCTTAATTTATCTTTTCAGCAGCTTAAACACTCCGACTTTATCACATTATAAAAACAACAAAAATCCCACGTCGTCTCTTTTTTCGCAATGTTGCGTGATTCGTGAGCGCTACCCTGTGCATGCGATTCCTTTGATATAAACTATCGCCAAAAAATGTGGATTGCATGTGGCAGAAAAAAGGGTCAGCATCGCACCCAGAGCATCGAGATAGCTGGCCCATCCCATCCTCTACCACAGCGCAAACCACACACCAAAATAGCCTATTAGTCCCTAGCCCTCAAGGCTATTATTTAATCTGCTCCATCCTAGCCAGCACTGTGTAGATAGACAGCTGGAATAAGAGAGATGGCAGTTTGGCCCCAGACAGACATCATGTCAGTGTTGGGGAATGTTTCTGGATGTTGATCTGCAATCTTGTTGGGTCAGATTATCCAGCAGTGCCCCCCTGCCACGTTTATACAGATTTGTCATTATTACCTGTTGCAACAGATTGTGATCCTTTTTTACAGTAATAATGTTCAGTTTCCATGAATAGTTTGTGTTTTCTGGGGTTGGTGATCTCTTTTTACAACCTCTGGTGTTTACGTCACAGCACTGCTATGACAGAGATCCCCTGACCCTCTGCTTTCCACTGTACCTGGGGTATGAGCATGCTCACTAATGCTGGGAAAAACAGGAAGTATCTGCATAGTGATTGTCATTAGTACTAGCCCCATAGATCTTTTTTGGAGACACAAAAAAACAACAGTAAAATGTCAGTCTGCTTCTTCCTTATGGTCCATACACACGGCAATAAATAGCTGCAAAAATAAAATAGCTGTAAAAAAATCAGTCATGGAGTGGCTATCATGCAGAAAATGGACACAGACCACAAAATGGTCATTAATAAGCTGCTGAAAGCAGGAAATGTTCAAGTCATATTGCCTAAACCTTTCATGAATATAAGCTTGTGATCAGTAGAGATGTTCGAAACTGTTGAGTTTCATTTCATTTCGAATTTTCGACATTTTCGGAAATTTCAAAAGTTCGAAGTTCAAGTTCGGTTTTGAAAATTGGCTACTTTAGATTTTCTATTCAAAATCATCTACTTTCGTTTTTGATTTCCGCTCTAATTATTCTCTTTCGATTTTCATAATTATCTACTTTCGCTTTTTCAATAATTTTTACTTTTATTTCATAATTATCTACTTCGCTTTTCGATAATTACTACTTTCGATTTCGATTAATTATCTCTTTCGATTTCGATAAAAAATCGAAAATTCTAAAAACTTGGTTCCGTTAAATCGGGAGTTCCAAAGTTTCTCAGGACTTCAAACCCTCAGATTCGATTCGGAACTGGGTTCAATGGAACCACATTACATCTCTAGTGATCAGGGTTAAAATTATGGTAGGACTGAAGACTTTTATTTAACCCTAACATGTTTAACACAAAAGCATTTCCCACCATCTGTATTATCGAAATTATCGAAAATGGAAAGTAGATAATATTGAAAATCTAAAAGAAGCCGTTTTCAAAAATCGAAAAAAATCCAAAAGTCTGCAATTGCACACGTTAATGCACACGCTTGCGTTCCCGTTTACAGCATGCTCGTAAGTGTAGCCTCAGCCTTGAATTCAATATTTTTTATTGTTGTAATAGAGTCAGAAACAGGGGTGTTCCTAGGGTTTACGACACCTGAAACTATTTTAAATGCCACCTATTGGCAGACGGGTGGCAGCACATAAAGTGGGTGTGGTTTCATCAGGGAACATAGGCGTGGCTTGTGGAGGTAGGTGTGTGGGTTGATTAAAACTGATTGGTGGACTGGAGGGCTGACTTAACACTGATTGGTGGACTGGTGCTGAAATGCAGTATTGCAGGACAGAGGATTTTTTTTTTTTAACTGCCACCTTTTGATTGTTCCTAGGGGCGCTTTGAGCAAGGTTTCAGTTTGCTTCATGGTAGGAGCACTGGTCAGAAATACCATGTTACATCCATTTTGTTCAATAAATGGAGGTTCAATGAATCAGGATACGTTAAGGGAAAGTTAAGAAAGAAATGAATCCTGGTTTAAATCCAGCAGTTGCAAAGCATTTGTCTTGCACAGGCGACTGTGTATTCAATTTTACTTGTGTTATGTATTCCACACTGGAGAGTTTTCCACTCGGGCACTAAATGTGACTAAAGATCCTTTCACACAGTCTATTAAGCAAAACATCCCAACATTCTGGAACATTTGAAATCTTGGGTTTTGACGCAGTCAGCATAGAATTTGCATTGTCTACAAGTTCTGCTGTGTTTCAAGATAAAGGTTTTCTTCTTCCAACTAGAAGAACCTCAATGTAAAAGGAAGTCAAGAAATTACTGGGTTAAAAGGAATTTGTAGAATTCATGGGTAAGTAAATGTAAAAGATCAAGTCAATATATTCATATCTATATAATAAAAGCAGAGTATCCCGTGTTGCCCGTTTTTTCTAAAGACCCAACCTGACCTGCTTCCAAAAGTCAACAGACCGGCACCCGCTGCTTCTAAACAAACCTGGCCCATTCAAACTCACTGTGAGTTAGCTAGCTGCAATACTGGTGAATTTCGGGGGAGGGGGTGTAATTATGGTACATTATTACCTGCAAGTGTATGATGAAGTTAAAGAATTACTTCACACGAAAGTGGAGGGCTGACAACATTGCCTAATGAACGGAGGACTGACACCGTGCCTATGAACGGGAGGACTGACAACATTGCCTAATGAACTGGAGGACTGGACAACAGTAGCTAATGAACGGAGGGCCTGGTAACACTGGCTAAGGAACTGGAGGGCTGGCAACACTGAATAGTGAACTGGGGGCTGACAACACTGGCTAATGAACTCGAGGACTGACAACACTGACTAATAACTTGAGGGCTGACACACTGACCATGAATTGGGGAAATTCAACACTGGTTTAGGAACTAGAGGAAACCAACACTTCGCACACACATGCTCTGTAAAAGTAATGTACAGTGTTAAATCAGTTCAGTTCAGTCAATTGCAAAGAGCTGTACCTTTAATCACACACTATCAGGTTTTCAATAAAATTTCTTAATGTTAAAAATGGTCTAATTTTGCCCCAACCAATCAGTTTTAGCTTTCAGATATTAAATGATTTCTGATTGGTTGGGGCAAAATATAGCATAATTTTACAATAAGACCCCCCCCTATTACTCTTATTTTTATAAGCTATTGACAAAGCTTACCTTTCCCTCTTTACTTGGAGTCTCTGCTGCTCACCTGTAATCTCGTTCAATCCACTACTCCTGTGAGACTTGCTGGAGGATAATCTCATTTGGTCAGATACTGCCCTGCTAGCTGTATATTACACTTAAAGTAAAATGTGGACTGGAAAGAGGACTGGATTTGCCTGGATTCCACTTCTCGTATATAATGCAATGATGTTAAAAGGGAAAACTGTGCAAAATTAATATTTGGGGCATTGAGCTGCAGTCATCTATCATTGTGTACTATATGTGGTTTAACTTTCAAATGTTCCTGTGAACTTTTTGCATATTCAAATAAATTATTTTCTTTTGCATGTGTCATTTCATTTGCAAGCATTCATTTTATGTGAGCATCTGAATTGTGTTTTCTGGGTCATTTGTGACAATAATTCATTTTGGACAATTGCAGAACTTTTAAATATAGGGGGTATTGTTGTGCAATAAGGGGATATTCAAAATGTCCAATTTGGGGGCAAATGATGTTTCGGTATTTACACTAAAACTAAATATGTGACGTGATTTTATACCCCATTGTTAAAGGGAAAGTTGATATGACATTTAAAGCGTATCACATCAACTTCCCCTTTAATGCTTACACACTAACTTCCCCTTTAAGGCGTATCACACCAACTTCCCCTTAAGTATATCACACCAACTTCCCCTTTAGCGCGAATCGCACCAACTTCCCCTTTAGTGCCTATCACTCAATTTCCCTAATTTTGCTACTCCTCATAATTGACAGCTCTAGCCTCCTATCACAGCAACAAATAAAGTAAAGCATTGTACTGCCCCGAACAATCTGTGTTATTTGGAAGTGTGCAATTAACTTAATTCACTTGATTTACCACCAGATGCAGCACACGGTTAATAACTTAAAAATGTGGAAAACAGGGAAAGAGGGCATTTGTTATAAAGTAGACTATGCTTTTTCCCAGGCTCTTATACATAAGTATACCAAGTCTCAGGAATTGTCCCAGCCCCCAGAACCACAAAGCAAAATACATTAGAGAATATAATTACTGTTCTGTATCTATAGGTAGAGGTAATGTAGAAATTAAGTAATATAGATTACTTTGTTCTTATCTATAGTAGAGGATAGTAGAAATCTAAATAATGTAATTACGTTTCTGTATCTATAGTAGAGGTATAGTAGAAATATAAGTAATATAGAATTAATACATATACTGTAGTTCTGGTTGGTACAGGGATACTATATAATATTGAGAATTACTGGGATTAATACATATACTGCAGTTCTGGTTGGTACAGGGATACTATATAATATTGAGAATTACTGGTATTAATACATATACTGTAGTTCTGGTTGGTACAGGGATACTATATAATATTGAGAATTACTGGGATTAAATACATATACTGCATTCTGGTTGGTCCAGGGACACTATATAATAGCGCGATTACTGGTATTAATACATATACTGTAGATCTGGTTGGTACAGGAATACTATAGAATATTGAGAATTACTGGTATTAATACATACACTGTAGTTCTGGTTGGTACGGGGATACTATATAATATTGAGAATTACTTGTATTAATACATATACTGTAGTTCTGGTTGGTACAGGGATACTATATAATATTGAGAATTACTGGTATTAATACATATACTAGAAGTGTTCCCCAGTGTTTCACCCTATCCCATTGATAGTATATATTAGGTACCTGGACAGTATCCCCTGTTTTCACCCTATCCCTATTGATAGTGTATATTAGGTACCTGGTAGTGTCCCTGTTTTTCACCCTATCCCCTATTGATGTGTATATAGTGTACCTGGACAGTATCCCGTGTATCACCCTATCCCTATTGATAGTGTATATTAGGTACCTGGATAGTGTCCCCTTTGTTCACCCTATCCCATTGATAGTGTATATTAGGTACCTGGATAGTGTCCCCGTGTTTCACCCTATCCCTATTGATAGTTGTATATTAGGTACCTGGATAGTGTCCCCCGTGTTTCACCCTATCCCTATTGATAGTGTATATTAGGTACCTGGACAGTATCCCCTGTGTTTCACACCCTATCCCTATTGATAGTGTATATTAGGTACCTGGATAGTGTCCCTGTGTTTCACCCTATCCCTATTGATAGTGTATATTAGGTACCTGGATAGTGCCCCGTGTTTCACCCTATCCCTATTGATAGTGTATATTAGGTACCTGGATAGTGTCCCCGTGTTTCACCCTATCCCTATTGATAGTGTATATTAGGTACCTGGACATGTGTCCCCGTGTTTCATCCCCTATCCCTATTGATAGTGTATATTAGGTACCTGGACAGTGTCCCGTGTTTCACCCTATCCCTATTGATAGTGTATATTAGGTACCTGGATAGTGTCCCCTGTTGTTTCACCCTATCCTATTGATAGTGTATATGGTACCTGGATAGTGTCCCCGTGTTTCATCACCCTATCCCTATTGATAGTGTATATTAGTACCTGGACAGTGTCCCGTGTTTCACCCTATCCCTATTGATAGTGTTATTAGGTACCTGGACTTGTCCCCGTGTTTCACCCTATCCCTATTGATATGTATATTAGGTCCCTGGATAGTGTCCCGTGTTTCACCCTATCCCTATTGATAGTGATATTAGTGTACCTGGATAGTGTCCCCGGTGTTTCACACCCTATCCCTATTGATAGTGTATATTAGGTACCTGGATAGTGTCCCGGTGTTTCACCCTATCCCTATTGATAGTGTATATTAGGTACCTGGAAGTGTCCCCGTGTCACCCTATCCCTATTGATAGTGTATTAGGTACCTGGACAGTGTCCCGTGTTTCACCCTATCCCTATTGAGTGTATATTAGGTACCTGGATAGTGTCCCCGTGTTTCACCCTATCCCTATTGATAGTGTATATTAGGTACCTGGATAGTTCCCCGTTTCATCTCACCTATCCCTATTGATAGTGTATATTAGGTACCTGGATAGTGTCCCCGTGTTTCACCCTATCCCTATTGATAGTGTATATTAGGTACCTGGACAGTGTCCCCGTGTTTCACCCTATCCCTATTGATAGTGTATATTAGGTACCTGGATAGTGTCCCCGTGTTTCACCCTATCCCTATTGATAGTGTATATTAGGTACCTGATATTGTCCCCGTGTGTTCACCCTATCCCTATTGATAGTGTAATTAGGTACCTGGATAGTGTCCCCGTGTTTCACCCTATCCCTATTGATAGTGTATATTAGGATACCTGATAGTGTCCCCGTGTTTCAACCCTATCCCTATTGATAGTGTATATTAGGTACCTGGATAGTGTCCCCGTGTTCAACCCTATCCCTATTGATAGTGTATATTAGGTACCCTGGACAGTGTCCCCGTGTTTCACCCTATCCCTATTGATAGTGTATATTAGGTACCTGGATAGTGCCCCGTGTTTCACCCCTATCCCTATTGATAGTGTATATTAGGTACCTGGATAGTGTCCCCGTGTTTCACCCATCCCTATTGATAGTGTATATTAGGTACCTGGATAGTGTCCCCGTGTTTCACCTATCCCTATGATAGTGTTATATAGGTACCTGATTGGTCCCCGTGTTTCACACCTATCCCTATTGATAGTGTATATTAGGTACTCTGGATAGTGTCCCGTGTTTCACCCTATCCCTATTGATAGTGTATATTAGGTACCTGGATAGTGTCCCCGTGTTTCACCCTATCCCTATTGATAGTGTATATAGGTACCTGGATAGTGTCCCCGTGTTTCACCCTATCCCTATTGATAGTGTATATTAGGTACCTGGGATAGTGTCCCCGTGTTTCACCCTATCCCTATTGGATAGTGTATATTAGGTACCTGGATAGTGTCCCCGTGTTTCACCCTCTCCCTATTGATAGTTTATATTGTACCTGATAGTGTCCCGTGTTTCACCCTATCCCTTTGATAGTGTATATTAGGTACCTGATAGTGGCCCCGTGTTTCACCCTATCCCTATTGATAGTGTAATTTAGGTACTGGATAGTGTCCCCGTGTTTCCCCATATCCCTATTGATAGTGTATTAGGTACCTGGATAGTGTCCCCGTGTTTCACCCTATCCCTATTGTAGTGTTATTAGGTACCTGGATAGTGTCCCGTGTTTCACCCTATCCTATTGATAGTGTATTTAGGTACCTGGACAGTGTCCCGTGTTTCACCCTATCCCTATTGATAGTGTATATTAGTACCTGATAGTGTCCCCGTGTTTCACCCTTCCCTATTGATAGTGTATATTAGGTACCTGGATAGTGTCCCCTGTTTCACCCTATCCCTATTGATAGTGTATATTAGGTACCTGGAAGTGTCCCCGTGTTTCACCCTATCCCTATTGATAGTGTATATAGGTACTCGAGTGTCCCGTGTTTCACCCTATCCCTATTGATAGTGTATATTAGGTACCTGGAAGTGTCCCCGTGTTTCATCCCCCCTATCCCTATTGATAGTGTATATATGGTACCTGGAGTGTCCCGTGTTTCACCCTATCCCTATTGATTTGTATATTAGGTACCTGGAAGTGTCCCGGTGTTTCACCCTATCCCTATTGATAGTGTATATTAGGTACCTGGAAGTTCCCGTGTTTCACACCCTATCCCTATTGATAGTGTATATTAGGTACCTGGACAGTGTCCCCGTGTTTCACCCTATCCCTATTGATAGTGTATATTAGGTACCTGGACAGTGTCCCGTGTTTCACCCTATCCTATTGATAGTGTATATTAGGTACCTGGATAGTGTCCCCGTGTTTCACCCTATCCCTAATTGATAGTGTATATTAGGTACCTGGACGTGTCCCCGTGTTTCACCCATCCCTATTGATAGTGTATATTAGGTACCTGGATAGTGTCCCCGTGTTTCACCCTATCCCTATTGATAGTGTATATTAGGTACCTGGATAGTGTCCGTGTTTCACACCTATCCCTATTGATAGTGATATAGGTACCTGGAGATTGTCCCCGTGTTTCACCCTATCCCTATTGATAGTGTATATTAGGTACCTGGAAGTGTCCCCGTGTTTCACCCTCCCTATTGATAGTGTATATTAGGTACCTGGATAGTGTCCCCGTGTTTCACCCTATCCCTATTGATAGTGATATTAGGTACCTGTATGTGTCCCGTTGTTCACCCTATCCCTATTGATGTGATATTAGGTACCTGGACAGTGTCCCCGTGTTTCCCCCCTATCCCTATTGATAGTGTATATTAGGTACCTGGACAGTGTCCCGTGTTTTCACCCTATCCCTATTGATAGTGTATATTATGTACCTGGATAGTGTCCCCGTGTTTCACCCTATCCCTATTGATAGTTATATTAGGTACCTGGATAGTGTCCCCTGTGTTTCACCCTATCCCTATTGATAGTGTTATAGGTACCGGGCAGTGTCCCGTGTTTCACCCTATCCCTATTGATAGGGTATATTAGGTCACCTGGACATTGTCCCCTGTGTTTCACCCCTATCCCTATTGTAGTGTATATTAGGTACCTGGACGTGTCCCTGTTTCACCCTATCCCTATTGATAGTGTATATTAGGTACCTGGCCAGTGTCCCCGTGTTTCCACCCTATCCCTATTGATAGTGTATATTAGGTACCTGGACAGTGTCCCCGTGTTCACCCTATCCCTATTGATAGTGTATATTAGGTACCTGGTAGCTGTCCCCTGTTTCACCCTATCCCTATTGATAGTGTATATAGGTACCTGGAGTGTCCCGTGTTTCACCCTATCCCTATTGATAGTGTATATTAGGTACCTGGACAGTGTCCCCGTGTTTCACCCTATCCCTATTGATAGTGTATATTAGGTACCTGGACAGTGTCCCCGTGTTTCACCCTATCCCTATTGATAGTGTATATTAGGTACCTGGATAGTGTCCCGTGTTTCACCCTATCCCTATTGATAGTTATATTAGGTACCTGGACAGTGTCCCCGTGTTTCACCCTATCCCTATTGATAGTGTATATTAGGTACCTGGACAGTGTCCCCGTGTTTCACCCTATCCCTATTGATAGTGTATATTAGGTACCTGGACAGTGTCCCCGTGTTTCACCCTATCCCTATTGATAGTGTATATTAGGTACCTGGAAGTGTCCCGTGTTTCACCCTATCCCTATTGATAGTGTATATTAGGTACCTGGATGTCCCCGTGTTTCACCCTATCCCTATTGATAGTGTATATTAGGTACCTGGATAGTGTCCCGTGTTCACCCTATCCTATTGATAGTGTGTATTTAGGTACCTGGATAGTGTCCCGTGTTCACCCTATCCCTATTGATAGTGTATATTAGGTACCTGGATAGTGTCCCCATACATCACCCTATCCCTATTGATAGTGTATATTAGGTACCTGGACAGTGTCCCCGTGTTTCACCCTATCCCTATTGATAGTGTATATTAGGTACCTGGACAGTGTCCCCGTGTTTCACCCTATCCCTATTGATAGTGTATATTAGGTACCTGGATAGTGTCCCGTGTTTCACCCTATCCCTATTGATAGTGTATATTAGGTACCTGGATAGTGTCCCGTGTTTCACCCTATCCCTATTGATAGTGTATATTAGGTACCTGGATAGTGTCCCGTGTTCACCCTATCCCTATTGATAGTGTAATTAGGTACCTGATAGTGTCCCCTGTGTTTCACCCTATCCCTATTGATAGTGTTATTAGGTACCTGGACAGTGTCCCCGTGTTCACCCTATCCCTATTGATAGTGTATATTAGGTACCTGACAGTGTCCCGTGTTTCACCCTATCCCTATTGATAGTGTATATTAGGTACCTGGATAGTGTCCCCGTGTTTCACCCTATCCCTATTGATAGTGTATATTGGGTACCTGGACAGTGTCCCCGTGTTTCACCCTATCCCTATTGATAGTGTATATTAGGTACCTGGACAGTGTCCCGTGTTTCACCCTATCCCTATTGATAGTGTATATTAGGTACCTGGACAGTGTCCCGTGTTTCACCCTATCCCTATTGATAGTGTATATTAGGTACCTGGACAGTGTCCCTTTTTCACCCTATCCCTATTGTAGTTATATTAGGTACTG
>CM033477.1:165157630-165165299 GCA_019447015.1 Hymenochirus boettgeri | reverse complement strand
TCACCCTATCCCTATTGATAGTGTATATTAGGTACCTGGACAGTGTCTCCGTGTTTCACCCTATCCCTATTGATAGTGTATATTAGGTACCTGGACAGTGTCCCCGTGTTTCACCCTATCCCTATTGATAGTGTATATTAGGTACCTGGATAGTGTCCCAGTGTTTCACCCTATCCCTATTGATAGTGTATATTAGGTACCTGGACAGTGTCCCCGTGTTTCACCCTATCCCCATTGATAGTGTATATTAGGTACCTGGACAGTGTCCCCGTGTTTCACCCTATCCCTATTGATAGTGTATATAAGTACCTGGACAGTGTCCCAGTGTTTCACCCTATCCCTATTGATAGTGTATATTAGGTACCTGGACAGTGGTCCCGTGTTTGCACCCCATCCCTATTGATAGTGTATATTAGGTACCTGGCAGTGTCCCTGTGTTTCACAACCTATCCCTATTGATAGTGTAATTAGGGTACCTGGATAGTGTCCCCGTGTTTCACCCTATCCCTATTGATAGTGTATATACAGGTACCTGGACCTGTGTCCCCGTTTTTCACCCTATCCATTGATAGTAGTATATTAGGTACCTGGAAGTGTCCCCCGTGTTTTTCAACCACTATCCCTATGATAGTGTAATTATATAGGTGCTATCTTACCCTGGGATCCCATTGATAGTGTATATTATTGGTATGCACCCCGTGTTTCACCCTATCCCTATTGATAGTGTATATTAGTTACCTGACGTGTCCCCGTGTTCCACCCTATCCCTATTGAAGTAATTTTAGGTACCTGGACATGTCCCCAGGTGTTTCACCCTATCCCTATTGATAGTTATATTATCGGTACCGTGGACAGTGTCCCGTGTTTTCACCCCTATCCCTATTGATAGTTATATTAGGTACCTGGACAGTGTCCCCGGTTTTCGACCCTATCCCTATTGATTTAGTATAGTTATGATAGGCCTACCGCGATGGAAGTCGGACGTGTCCCGGTGTGTTTCAACACCTATCCCTATTGATAGTGTATATTAGGCGTACGCAGGACACTATCCCAGATGAGAAATGCACTATTGCTCCCGTGTGTTCACACCTATCCCTATTGATAGTGTATATTAGGTACCTGGACCAGTGGTCCCGCGGTTACGAATTGGGGCGGACAGTGTGTTCACACACCTAATCCCTATTGATAGTATATAGGTACCTGGACAGTGTCCCACCCCCGTGTTTCGAATTACAACCCCCGGCCCTATCCATTAGTGTGCTATGTATAATCTGAGGGCACCCGGTTTCACACGTCGTCCCGTGTTTTTCACTTCTGCCTCTCCCCCTAATCCCTATTGATAGTGTATTTATTAATGTACGGCCTGGACAGTGTCCCCCGTGTTTTATCACCCCTTATCCCTATTGATAGTGTATATTAGGTACCTGGACAGTGTCCCGTGTTTTCACATCCCACTCCTATGACTATATATATTATAGGTACCGCGGTCTGATAGTGTCCCCGTGTTTCACCCTATCCCTATTCATGAGTTCTAAAGTGTATATTAGGTACCTGGGATAGTGTCCCCGTGTTTCACATTCACCCTATCCCTATTGATAGTGTATATATTAGGTACCTGGACAGATGTCCCGTGTGTTCACCCTATCCCTATTTGATATGTATATATTAGGTACCTGGAAAGTGTCCCCTGTTTCACCCTATCCCTATTGATGTGTATATTGGTACCTGGATAGTGTCCCCGTGTTTCACCCTTCCCTATTGATAGTGTATATTAGGTACCTGGCATGTCCCTGTGTTTCCATTCACCCCTTCCCTATTGATGTATATATTAGGTACCTGGATAGTGTCCCCCTGTTTCACCCTATCCCTATTGATAGTGTATATTAGGTACCTGGAAGTGTCCCGATGTTTCACCCTAATCCCTATTGATAGTGTATATTAGGTACCTGGACAGTGTCCCCGTGTTTCACCACTCATCACCTATCCCTATTGATAGTGTATATTAGGTACCTGGATCAGTGTCCCCTTGTTTCACCCTATCCCTATTGATAGTGTATATTAGGTACCACAGTGTCCCCGTGTTTCAATCACCTATCCCTATTGATAGTGTATATTAGGTACCTGGACAGTGTCCCTGTGTTTCACCCCTATCCCTATGATAGTGTATATTAGGTACCTGGATAGTGTCCCCCGTGTTTCACCCTCTCCCTATTGATAGTGTATATTAGGTACCTGACAGTGTCCCGTGTTTTCACCCCTATCCCTATTGATAGTGTATATTAGGTACTGGATAGTGTCCCCCGTGTTTTCACCCTATCCCTATGTAGTGTATATTAGGTACCTGGATAGTGTCCCCGTGTTTCACCCTATCCCTATTGATAGTGTATATTAGGTACCCTGGACAGTGTCCCCGTGTTTCAACCCTATCCCTATGATGTGTATATTAGGTACCTGGAGTGTCTCCGTGTTTCATCACCCTATCCCTATTGATAGTGTATATAGGTACCTGGATAGTGTCCCCGTGTTTCACCCTATCCCTATTGATAGTGTATATTAGGTACCTGGACAGTGTCCTCCGTGTTTCACCCTATCCCTATTGATAGTGTATATTAGGTACCTGGATAGTGTCCCCCGTGTTTCACCCTATCCCTATTGATAGTGTTATTAGGTACCTGGATATGTCCCCGTGTTTCACCCTATCCCTATTGATAGTGGTATATTAGGTACCTGGACAGTGTCCCCGTGTTTCATCACCCTATCCCTATTGAAGTTTATATTAGGTACCTGGTAGTGTCCCCGTGTTTCACCCTATCCCTATTGAAGTGTATATTAGGTACCTGGATAGTGTCCCCGTGTTCAACCCTATCCCTATGGATAGTGTATATTAGGTACCTGGACAGTGTCCCCGTGTTTCACCACCTACCCTATTGAAGTGTATATTAGTACCTGATACGTGTCCCCGTGTTTCACCCTATCCCTATTGTGTATATTATATTAGGTACCTGGACAGTGTCCCCGTGTTTCACACCCTATCCCTATTGATAGTGTATATTAGGTACCTGGAAGTGTCCCCGTGTTTCACCCTATCCCTATTGATAGTGTATATTAGGTACTGGGACAGTGTCCCTGTGTTTCAACCCTATCCTATTGATAGTGTTATTAGGTCCTGGAAGTTCCGTCCCCGTGTTTCACCACTATCCCTATTGATAGTGTATATTAGGTACTGGACAGTGTCCCGTGTTTCACACCCCTATCCCTATTGATAGTGTATATTAGGTACCTGGACAGTGTCCCGTGTTTCACCCTATCCCTATTGATAGTGTATATTAGGTACCTGGACAGTGTCCCCGTGTTTCATCTCACCATCCTTCCTATTGAGATGTATATTAGGTACCCTGGACAGTGTCCCCGTGTTTCCAACCCTATCCCTATTGATAGTGTATATTAGGTACCTGGACAGTGTCCCCGTGTTTCACACTCTATCCCTATTGATAGTTATTTAGGTAGCCGGACAGTGCCCCCGTGTTGTACCATTTTGATAGTAGTATGATATATCGGCCGGCGGACCTGACTGTTACTATCCCACAATATATGTGTACTAACATCCGAGCTTAGCTGCATCGGTATCCAGGCCGTGTGAAGGTCCCCGTTCCCCACTTCGACTGTTAATAGGCATTACGTCCAAGGGTCACCCTAGTCCCTATTGATAGTGTATATTACTGGCTGGTAATAGCCCTATGATAGTGTAATTAGGTACGGCAGTGGTGTGATCAGTTGTGCGGCGGCGTGTGTTTCTCACTCCTACCCTATTGAATAGTGTATATAGGTACCTGACAGTGTCCGTTGTTCACTCCTATCCCTATTGGATATGTATAATTAGTACGGGGTACCGGGTGTGTCCCCGTGTTCATCACTATCCCTATTGATAGTGTATATTAGGTACCTGGACAGTGTCCCCGTGTTTCATCCTATCCCTATTGATAGTGTATATTAGTCCCTGGACAGTGTCCCGTGTTTCATCACCCTATCCCTTTATAGTGTATATTAGGTACCTGGACAGTGTCCCCTGTTTTCACACACTATCCCTATGATAGTGTATATTAGTGTACGGCTGGACATGGTCCCGTGTGTTTCACCCCTACCCTATTGATTAGTGATATATATTAGGTACACTGGATAGTGTCCCCGTGTGTTTCACCCTATCCCATTGATAGTGTATATAAGGTACCTGGACAGTCCCCGTGTTTCACCCATCTCCTAGCTGATAGTTGTTATTTGGTACCTGAGACGTGTCGGTGTTTCATCCTATCCCTATGATAGTGTATATTAGGTACCTGGACAGTGTCCCCGTGTTACCCTATCCCTATTGATAGTGTATATTAGGCCCTGACAGTGTCTCCCGTGTTTCACACTCTATCCCTATTGATAGTGTATATTAGGACCTGGATAGTCGTCCCGTGTTTCACCTCCCTATCCCTATTGATAGTGTATATTAGGTACCTGGATAGTGTCCCCGTGTTTCACCCTATCCCTACTTCCCTATTGATAGTGTTATTAGGTACCTGGAAGTGTCCCCGTGTTTCACCCTATCCCTATTGATAGTGTATATTAGGTACTGGATAGTGTCCCCGTGTTTTCACCCTATCCCTATGTAGTGTATATAGGTACCTGGACGTGTCCCATATCCAGGTGCTAGTGTTGGAGGCCTAGTCCTTATGGTAACCCGTACTGTATCGTCTGAGACGACCGTATCCTCTCCCTTTGTACCACTATCCCTATTGATGGTATATTAGGTACCTGAAGTATGTCCCCGTGTTTCACCCTATCCCTATTGATAGTATATATTAGGTACCTGGACAGAAGAGGTATGACCCTGGACAGTGTCTCCGTGTTTCACACCGCATTCCCCTACATTGATATGAGTTGTAATTAGCGTACCAAGCTAGACACCAGTGTCCCCTACCTGCACTATCTGGTGTGTGCCTAGTACCCGTCATTGCACTGTGCTATATTCATAGTGTTAAGGACCTTGACAGGTCCGCCCTTGTAGTCCCTTCCACCCTTTAATCGCCTCCGTGGATAGTGTATATTAGGTACCCTGAGTGACAGTGTCCCCTGTGTTTCACCCTATCCCTATTGATAGTTGTTATATAGGTGACCGTGGACATGTCCCCGTGTTTCACCACTATCCCTATTGATAGTGTATATTAGGTACCTGTATAGTGTCCCGGTTTTCACCCTATCCCTATTGATGTGTATATAAGGTACCATATGTGTCCCCCGTGTTTCACCCTATCCCTATTGATAGTGATATTAGGTACCTGGATAGTGTCCCCTGTGTTTCACCCTATCCCTATTGATAGTGTATATTAGGTCACCTGGATAGGTCCCCCCGTGTTTCACCCTATCCCTATTGATAGTGTATATTAGGTACCTGGATAGTGTCCCCGTTTGTTTCAACCCTATCCCTATTGATAGTGTATATTAGGTACCTGATAAGTGTCCCCGTGTTTCACACCCTATCCCTATTGAATAGTGTATATTAGGTACCTGAACAGTGTCCCCGTGTTTCACCCTATCCCTATTGATAGTTATATTAGGGTACTGTGGAAGTGTCCCCGTGTTTCACACTATTCCCTATGATAGTGTATATTAGGTACCTGGACAGTGTCCCCGTGTTTCATCACACCATATCCCTATTGATAGTGTATATTAGTTACCTGGACAGTGTCCCGTGTTTCACCCTATCCCTATTGATAGTGTATATTAGGTACCTGGACAGTGTCCCGTGTTTCACCCTATCCCTATTGATAGTGTATATTAGGTACCTGGATAGTGTCCCGTGTTTCACCCTATCCCTATTGATAGTGTATATTTAGGTACCTGGACAGTGTCCCCGTGTTTTCACCTATCCCTATTGATAGTGTATATTGGTACTTGGACAGTGTCCCGTGTTTCACCCTATCCCATTGATGTGTATATTAGGTACCTGGACAGTTCCCTTGTTTCATCCCTATCCCTATTGATAGTGTATATTAGGTACCTGGAACAGTGTCCCCTGTTTCACACCTATCCCTATTGATAGTGTATATTAGTAGCCTGGATAGTCTCCCGTGTTTCACTCCTATCCCTATTGATAGTGTATATTGGTACCTGATAGTGTCCCCGTGTTTCACCCCTATCCTTTGATAGTGTATATTAGGTAACCTGGACAGTGTCCCCGTGTTTCATCCTATCCCTATTGTAGTGTATATTAGGTACCTGGACAGTGTCCCCGTGTTTCACCCTATCCCTATTAGATAGTGTATATTGGTACCTGGAGTATCCTCCCGTGTTTCATCCTATCCCTATTGTTAGTGGTATATTAGGTACCTGGATAGTGTCCCCGTGTTTCACCCTATCCCTATTGATAGTGTATATTAGGTACCTGGACAGTAGTCCCCGTGTTTCACCTATCCCTATTGATAGTGTATATTGGTACCTGGACAGTGTCCCCGTGTTTTCACTCCTATCCCTATTGATAGTGTATATTAGGTACCTGGATAGTCTCCCAGTGTTTCACACCCTATCCCTATTGATGTGTATATTTGGTACCTGATAGTGTCCCGTTGTTTCACCCCTATCCCTTTGTATAGTGTATATTAGGTACCTGGACAGTGTCCCCGTGTTTCACCTATCCCTATTGATAGTGTAGATTAGGTACCTGACATGTCCCGTGTTTCCCCCTATCCCTATTGATAGTGTATATTAGGTACCTGGACAGTATCCCGTGTTTCACCTATCCCTTTTTAGTGATTATTAGTACTGATAGTGTCCCCGTGTTTCACCCTATCCCTATTGATTGTGTATATTAGGTACCTGGACAGTATCCCCGTGTTTCATCTATCCCTATTGATAGTTGTATATTAGGTACCTGGACATGTCCCGTTGTTTCACTCTATCCCTATTGATAGTGTATATTAGGTACCTGGACGTTGTCCAGTGTTTCACCCTATCCCTATTGATAGTGTATATTAGGTACTTGATAGTGTCCCGTGTTTTCACCCCTTCCTATTGATAGAGTATATAGGTACCTGGATAGTGCCCGTGTTTCATCCCTATCCCTATGATAGTGTATATTAGGTACCGGACAGTGTCCCCGTGTTTCACCCTATCCTATGATAGTGTATATTAGGTACCTGGACAGTGTCCCCGTGTTTCATCCTATCCCTATTGATAGTGTATATTAGGTCCTGGAAGTGTCCCCGTGTTTCATCACCCTATCCCATTGATAGTTATATTAGGTACTGGACAGTGTCCCCGTTTTGTTTCACCTATCCCTATTGATAGTGTATATAGGTACCTGGATAGTGTCCCCGTGTTTCACCCTATCCCTATTGATAGTGTATATTAGGTACCTGGACAGTGTCCCCGTGTTTCACACCCTATCCCTATTGATAGTGTATTAAGTACCTGGACAGTATCCCCGTGTTTTCACTATCCCTATTGATAGTGTATATTGGTACCTGGACATGTCTCCGTGTTTCACCTTATCCCTATTGATAGTGTATATTAGGTTACCTGGACAGTGTCTCCGTGTTTCAACCCTATCCCTATGATAGTGTATATTAGGTACCCTGGACAGTGTCCCCGTGTTTCACCTATCCCTATTGATAGTGTATATTAGGTA
>CM033477.1:164990130-165152630 GCA_019447015.1 Hymenochirus boettgeri | reverse complement strand
GGGGATTAGACAGTAATAATAGTAATTATGTGTTGTTGTGATAGTAGAGGGAGCACAGACAGAGACGAGACTGGGGACTGGGTCAGGGAAATCAGTTCTATTACCTGTAGAGGGGATTTTCTCCACTGGCCGGTTGATGGGTGGTAATGGTCTTTTCCCTATCAAATTTATCCTTGGTTTTCCTAATAACAGACATACAGAATACGTCCCATTTCATAGACAGAGTGTAAGGTTGACCGACTCGTACCGGATTGAACTAATACTAACCAGTGGTTGGCAGTGTTGGCTGGTAATATCTGTGTCCTCTGTAGACGTTCCTTGTCTGGATTACTTCTCCCTGTAACAGGAATGGTATGTATTGTAAAGACAGACATTTTATATACCCACAAGCCATTTCACTGCTATACAGAAAGCACTAATGCAATTATAGGACACACTTTATACTATGGTTATGGGGGTTACGCTCATAGATAATGAGTTACTAACGATATAACCAACACCCTCTACTTCTACTTCTAACCCCCTAATATATTTGTCTGTTAGACTCAAATGACTTCCCCTTACAATGGATCTTACTCACATTCTTTTCCGTGGCCCTTATCGGAGCCGTCTCCAGACTAGCTGTGTCCACATTTCTTCTTTCCATTGAAGGGACCCTTGGTTTTCCTAATAACAGACAGAGTGTAAGGTTCACCGACTTGGACCGGATTGAACTAATACTAACCAGTGGTTGGTGATGTTGGCTGGTAATATCTATCTATCTATCTATCTATCATCTATCTATCTACCTATCTATCTATCTATCATCTATCTATCATCTATCTATCTATCTATCTATCATCTATCTATCTATCTATCTATCTATCTATCTATCTATCTATCTATCATCTCCCTGTCAGCTTTTACTTGATGTGTTCGATCGGATCTCCTTGTTCTGCTGTCATTTGTAACACTGATGAAGGGGACATAGTGTTCCCCAAAATATTGTGTGTGATTCACGAATGGAGCCTTATGGTGTTACCACTCAGGTAACAGTGCTGATGGTGCGATATGGATCTGATCGCAGGACAAGGTTCATACAACATCGATTACCGATCCCAAATACCCAGTTGTGTCTTTTTTATCATGTTACCTGTGCAAAGTTCCTTCCATCAGAAGGTGAGGCTCAGTTTCGGGTTATTTTAATGTTAGTTTGCTTTCCTCTTATCTTAAATAATATTTTAAACCCCCATAGAAAAAACGACATGACGTAACTCACCTTTCTAAATATTTAATAGGTTATCTTATATTAGATAAAACCCTGACAAAAGCAAACGATCCGTTTGGGAAAGAGATCAGCGTATATATATAAACCCTGACAATTACATTTTCAGAAGGAATGTACCCCTGATACTCAGGGTAATAAAAGTCATTAATTTCGGAAATTAAAATTACGGTGAAAAAAACGACACAAAGGGACTCATTAGTGCGTAATTGCTTATTTTGTTGGAAATTGAAAATCGTTTTCCTAGACTAGGGATAAAAGCCTTTGCTTCTGTAAGTAATAAGTAATAAACATGGAATATTTTCATCTCATGGTATGATTCATATATTATTATTATTTTGGATTTATATAGCGCCAACGTCTTCCGTAGAGCTTTACAATTCCATGTATATATTCACATCAGGCTCTGCCCCGAAGAGCTTACAATCTAAGCACATTTATTGCACACATACAACCTATCAGTATGTCTTTATGAGTGTGGGGGAAACCGGAGTGCCCAGAGGAAACCCACGCAAGCACAGGGAGAACATACAAACTCCTTGCAGATGTGTCCAAGGGTGGAATCGAACTCAGGACCTCAGCGCTGCAAGGGATCAGCGCTAACCACTGAGCCACCGTGCTGCCCCATAAGATATATAAAGTATAGACAGAACAATTTGATCCACACATTCTGTAGTTTATTTAATCTAAAACCATCAGTTGTTAACTTTAAAGGACAGCAATACCCCAAAAAACAACATCTCTGCCATTACATGTCCACAGTTCCAGCAGCTGAAATCCCTTACTCTCATTTACAACTGTGCTGCCTTCCCTTAGATATCACACAGCAAAGATGAGTGCTAAAAGCCCGCCTCCTAGACGGCCCAGGGCCGTTAGTAACATATCACTTGTCATTGGCTGATAAGAAAGTCTGTTACAACCTTTCTCCTCCTCCTCTGCCAGTCAAACAAACTTGAACTGTTTGGTTGCTAGGATACAGCCTACATAATCAAGCTGATCAAGTATGGGTGGAGGAGTGTTTTCTCACATGCTAGTTTTGAGTGACAGTTACAGGCAGGCAGAATTGTTACGCCCCCTTCACAGCATGGCTAATTGAAGGCAGAGAGAAGCTCAAAATCAGGAAAAAAATGTATGGGGAGGGCTGCACACCTTTACTCTTTTTAAAGCAGTTTTGAAGAAAAAAAAATGTATTGAGGCAACAGTTATCCTTTAATGTTTTCCCCAGGATTGTACTAACATGTTAAATATTGTTATTATATTGGCCAATCCTAATACTCAAAAAAGTGTTATTTAGAAAGGAGGTAACATACCTTATTCATAATAATATTTTTTTTTATTTTTACTTATAATTTTGACAATTTTACCAAAAAAATTCCTTTTTAATCAAAAAGCCAAAGAAAACGAACAATTAAAAACAAGACAACAAGGTGATTTCCTATGGAATTTCTTAGATTCCCTGGTACTAGTGCAGTGAAGACAAACACGCCTGAGGGTCCGTAACGAAACATATTTTGTATTTCAAATAGACATTTGCAGATTGCGGTAGGTGCAACCAGTTAATTGGAATTTATTACCTCCCTTTTCTGCTTTTTCTGACTATCAGTACGACATTGTTTAAAATGATAAACGTATAAGGCTCACTTCTTGTCTAGAATGCAGTAGAAAACACAATAAAGATGATTCCAATACCCTATAGCTACGGGTCTGTAAATCGTGTTACATAGTGGTAGCAAACTAACTATTCACCATTGGGTGTGTTATATGATCTACATTGTGCTATGGGGTATAACTGTTAAGAGTTGGGTTCCCCATGGTACATCATCCCTTGTAAGCATGGACGTTCCTAAATTGGGAAGATTCTGTAAATATATTTGCTAAATAACCGGTCAGTTACTGGGAAGGGAAAGGTTCCTAAATTAACACCCACCACCCCCAAAAGAAAATCACCTGTCAACATTACTTTCCACTTAACGCCATATTTGAAACCAAGGTAAACATGCAACACTTATTGGGATTGGTCAGTATTACACGGGTTATTTGGGACCCATAATAAAGGACCCACATGGAAGAAAACATTTTGAGCCAAGTAGCAGAAATATAAACAGAATTATTTATTATTTATTCAGAAACAAATGCTAGCACAAGTATTGTTTATTTCAGGTTCTGGCTCCACATCGCTCGTTAACTAGACTAATAATAATAAAACTGCTGTGCTAATTCCTATAACTCCATCCTGACTAACATGATAGGCTCTTTTGCCTTCCCTCAATGAGGAACTTCTAATCCTCGTCCGTGGCTCAACCCCACTTCCCGTGTTATACGCAGGTGTATGTGTGATGCTGAACGTTTGTCCCGTACAAAGTCTGACTTCCTCCATTACAAGTCCATGCTGCAATGTCTCAGTTCTGGGCTCCTGTTGGCAAAACAGAACTACAGAAACTTATAAATAACAATCAATGGAACCCACGTCGCCTGTTCTCCATCTTCAACTCCATCTGTGCCCCTCACCGGCTGACACTCTCCTTTCTCCGCACTCTCCCCAGGACTTTGCACATTACTTTCAGCATAAAGTGGGGTCCATCTATGTGCAGATCTCTGGTCGACGGGATGAGTCTCAGATTATGTTGCCGTCTCCTCCATCGACTATTCTTGGATCTTTTACTCCTGTGACCCATTCAGAAGTCTCTCACCTGCTTCTATCATGTCCGCTCATGACCTGTCTGCTTGATCCCATGTCATCTGGGTTACTGAAACACTGTGACCATGTGCTTCCCCCTATACTCGCCCACATATTCAATGCCTCCCTTACATCTGGAATTTTCCCTTCCGTCTTTAAGCATGTCCATGTTAAGCCCATACTAATAAAGCCCTCGCTGGACCCCTCTTGTTTAGCCAATTACCGCCCGGTCTCTCTCTTACCGATAGCCTCTAAACTGCTAGAACGATCAGTCTTCTCCCGTATCGCTAACGACCTTCATGCCCATAACCCATTGGATCCTTTGCATCCGAGACGGCTCTGTGTAAGGTTATAAATGATCTGCAGGTTATAAAGGCCAATGGTCACTTTCCTATTCTTATCCTCCTTGACCTCTCCTCTGCTTTCCACACAGTCAATCATTCCCTCCTAATGCAGATACTTCACTCTTTGGGCATTTGGAATAAAGTGACATCCTGGTTTCTATCCTATCTCTCTAACCGAACTTACTCTGTATCTAATGCTAGCAATACCTCTGGTTCCTCTTAATGTGGGGGTGCTGCAGGGGTCTGTGCTTGTTCTCCTTCTACACTATTTCCTTGGGAGATGTCATTAGCTCTTTTGGCTTCAAGTATCATTTATATGCAGACGATACGCAAATCTACTTGTTCACCACTACGCTAACTCCTGACATCCAATCACGTGTCTCCGACTGCCTCCTGACATCCAATCACGTGTCTCAGACTGCCTCCTGACATCCAATCACGTGTCTCAGACTGCCTCCTGACATCCAATCACGTGTCTCCAACTGCCTCCTTGCCATCTCCTCCTGGATGTCTCAACGCTACCTCAAATTAAATCTTTCTAAAACTGAACTGATCGTTTTCCCACCTAAACCTGTTCCTGTCCCATCTTTCCCCATGCAATATAGCCAAAATCCACAGGTTCCTTTGTCTCCCAATCACCACTATGCTTATGCATGCTCTCATCCTATCGCGCCTGGACTATTGTAACCTACTACTTACTGGTCTTCCTGCTTCCCACCTCTCTCCCCTTAAGTATTTACCTAACTCTGCCACATGTATTGTTTCACTCTCTAATAAACTGGATCCCAATTCTCCTCTGTACGGACAGCAACGTGGCTCCCTGTTAAACAGCTCATTACATAAAAAATCCTTCTTCTAACATTTAAATCTCTTTGCTCTGCTGCTCCTCCTTATATTTCCTCCATATTGTCTATATATGTTCCTGCCCGTACCCTCCGCTCATCGAAGAACCAGCTCCTATACAGACCCCCCACTCGTACTGCTTCCTCTCACCTTAAACCTTTCTCTCTCGTAGTTCCCATCATCTGGAATTCTATTCCCCTCTCTCTATGTCAAGAAACATCAATCAGCAGTTTTAAATCTACCCTTACATCCTACCTATCTGGTAACCAGCACAGTATATGGTTTATATATATCTATATATGATAAATCTACCCTTACATCCTACCTATCCGGTAACCAGCACAGTATATGGTATCTAAATATCTATATATGATAAATCTACCCTTACATCCTACCTATCCGGTAACCAGCACAGTATATGATATCTATATATCTATATATGATAAATCTACCCTTACCATCCTCCCTATCGGTAACCAGCAACATATATGGTTCTATATATGATCTAGATAGATAAAGCTACCTTACATCCTACCTCCGGTAACCAGCACAGTATAATTTTCTATATCTATATATGATAAATCTACCCTTACATCCTACCTATCCGGTAACCAGCACAGTATATGTATCTATATATCTAATATGATAAATCTACCCTTACAATCCTACCTATCGGTAACCATCACAGTATATTATGATCTATATATCTATATATGATAAATCTACCCTTACATCCTAACCTATCCGGTAACCACACCAGTATATGGTATCTATATATCTATATATGATAAATCTAACCCTTACATCCTAACCTATCCGGTACCAGCACAGTATATGATATCTATATATCTATAGATAGATAATCTACCCTTCACATCCACCTATCCGGTAACCAGCACAGTATATTATCTAATCTATATATGATAAATCCCCTTACATCCTACCTATCTGTAACCAGCACAGTATATGATCTCTATATACTATATTATAATCTACCCTTACATCCTACCTATCCGGTAACCAGCACATATATGATATCTATATATCTATATATGATAAATCTACCCTTCATCCTACCTATCCGGTAACCAGCACAGTATATGGTATCTATATTCTATATATGATAAATCTACCTTACACATCCCCTATCTGGAACCAGCACAGTATATGGTATCTATATATCTAATAATGATAAATCTACCCTTACATCCTACCTATCCGGTAACCAGCAGTATGATATCATATATCTATATATGATAATCTACCTTACATCCTACCTATCCGGTAACCAGCACGTATAATATCTATATATCTATTATGATAATCTACCCTTACATCCTACCTATCTGGTAACCAGCACAGTATGATCTCTATATCTATATAGATAAATCTACCCTTACATCCTACCTATCTGGTAAACCAGCACAGTATATGTATCTAATATCTATATGATAAATCTACCCTTACATCCCACCTATCCGGTAACCACACAGTATATGATATCTAATATCTATATATGATAAATCTACCCTTACATCCTACCTATCCGTATACCACAGTATATGGTATCTATATATCTATATATGAAAATCTACCCTTACATCCACCTATCCGGTAACCAGCACAGTATATGGATCTATATATCTATAATGATAATCTACCCTTACATCCTACCTATCCGGTAACCAGCACAGTATATGTATCTATATCTATTATATAAAATCTACCTCACATCCTACCTATCCGGTAACCAGCACAGTTATTATATCTATATATCTATATATGATAATCTACCCTTACATCCTACCTATCCGGTAACCAGCACGTATATGGTATCTATATATGATATCTAAATATCTACCACATCCTACCTATCCGGTAACCACACAGTATATGAATCTATATACTATATAGAATAAATAATCTACCCTTACATCCTACCTATCTGGTAACCACACAATATAGGATATCTATTATCTTATATGATAAATCTACCCTTACTCCTACTATCGGTAACCAGCACAGTATATGATATCTATATATCTATTATAAATCTACCTTACATCCTACCTATCCGGTACCAGAACAGTTAATGTATCTATAATCTATATAGATAAATCTACCCTTACATCCTACCTATCCGTTAACCAGCACAGTATGGTATCTATATATCTATATATGATAAATCTACCCTTACTCACTACCTATCCGGTAACCCAGCACTATATGATATCTATATATCTATATATGATAATCTACCCTTACATCCTACCTATCCGTTAACCAGCACAGTAAGAATGTATCTATATATCATTATGATAAATCTACCCTTACATCCTACCTATCCGGTAACCAGCACAGTATATGGTATCTATTATCTATATATATAAATCTACCCTTACACATCCTACCTATCCTGGTAACCAGCACAGTATATGTATATCTATATATCTATATATGATAAATCTACCCTTACATCCTACCTATCCGGTAACCAGCACAGTATATGTATCTATATTCTATATAATGATAATCTACCCTTACATCCTACCTATCCGGTAACCACACGTATATGATATCTATATATCATATATATAATCTACCCTTACATCCTACCTATCGGTAACCAGCACAGTATATGGTATCTATATATCTATATATGATAAATCTACCCTTCATCATCTACCTATCCGGTAACCCCACAGTTATGTTATCTATATCTTCTATATGATAAATCTACCCTTACATCCTACCTACCGGTAACCAGCACGTATATGGTACTATATATCTATATATGATAAATCTACCCTTACATCCTACCTATCCGGTACCAGCACTATATGGTATCTATATATCTATATAGATAAATCTACTCCTTACATCCTACCTATCGGTAACCACACAGTATATGGTATCTATATATCTATATGATAAATCTACCCTTACATTCCCTACCATCCGTAACCAGCCAGTTATGGACTATATATCTATATATGTAAATCTACCCTTCATCCTACCTATCCGGTAACCAGCACAGTATATGATAATATATATATGATAAATCTACCCTTACATCCTACCTATCGTAACCAAACAGTATATGGTATCTATATATCTATATATGATAATCTACCCTTACATCCTACTTATCCGGTAACCAGCACAGTATTGGTCTCTATACTCTGATAAATCTAACTACCCACATCCTACCTATCGGTAACCACACGTATATGATATCTATATATCTATATTGATAATCACTACCCTTACATCCTACCTATCGGTAACCACACAGTATATGTATCTATATATCTATATATAATCTCACCCTTACATCCTACCTACGGTAACCAGCACAGTAATAATGGTCTCTATATCTATATATAAATCTACCCCTTACATCCTACCTATCCGGTAACCCCACAGTATGGTATCTATATATCTATATATGATAAATCTACCCCTTACATCCTACCTATCCGGTAACCACACGTATATGATATCATATATCTATATATGATAAATCTACACCTTACATCCTACCTCATCTGGTACCAGCACAGTATATGGTATCTATATATCTATATATGGATAAATCTACCCTTACTCCTACCTATCCGGTAACCAGCACAGTATATGATATCTATATACTATATATGATAATCTACCCTACATCCTACCTATCCGGTAACCAGCACATATATGGTATCTATATATCTAAATATGATAATCTACCCTTACATCCTACCTATCCGGTAACCAGCACAGTATTGGTATCTATATTCTATATTATAATATACTACCCTTACATCCTACCTATCCGTAACCAGCACAGTATATGGTTCTATATATCTATATATGATAAATCTACTCACTCCTACCTACCGGTAACCAGCACAGTAATGATATCTATATATCTATATATGATAAATCACTACCTACATCCTACCTATCCGGTAACCAGCACAGTATATGGTATCTATATTCTATATATGATAAATCTACCCTTACTCCTACCTTCGGTACCCGCACGTATATGATCTTTATATCTAATATGATATCTACCCTTACATCCTACCTATCTGGTAACCACAGTAATTGGTATCTATATTCTATATTATAAATCTACCTTACATCCTACCTATCGGTAACCAGCACAGTATATGATATCTATATATCTATATATGATAAAATCTAACCTTACATCCTACCTATCTGGTAACCAGCACAGTATTGGTATCTATATATCTATTATATAAATTAATCTACCCTTACACTCCTACCTATCCGGTACCCAGCACGTATATTTATCTATATCTAATATGATAAATCTACATAACTTCTAAAATAAGCTAAATCTTATCTCTAAACTCAAACTACATCTAAATCTACTATAGTATATAACTATCTAAATCTAATCTTTCTAAAATAAATAATCTATACTATTAACTAATCTTCTAAATCTACTACTACTATACTAACTACTACTAAACTTCTAACTTAACTCTATATATCTCTTAAATCTATCACTATAATCTAACTAAAATCTAATCTAAATCTATCTACCCTACTAACTACTACTACTACTCAAATTACTTAATAAATCTATATTATATAAACTCTATTATCTACCCTTACATCCTACCTATCGGTAACCAGCACAGTATATGGTATCTATATATCTATATTGATAAATCTACACCTTACATCTACCTATCCGTAACCAGCACAGTATATGTTCTTATCTTCTATATATGATAAATCTACCCTTACATCCTACCTATCCGGTAACCAGCACAGTATATGTATCTATATATCTATATAATAAATCTACCCTTACATCCTACCTACTGGTAACCAGCACAGATATGGTATCATATATCTATATATGATAATCTACCTTCAACCCTACTATCCGTAACCAGCACAGTATATGTATCTATATGATAAATCTACCCTTACATCCTACCTATCTGGTAACCACACAGTTATATATCTATATATCATATATATAAATCTACCCTTACATCCTACCTATCCGGTAACCCACACGTATATGGTATCTATATATCTAATAATGATAAATCTACCCTTACATCCTACCTATCCGGTAACCAGCACAGTATATGTATCTTAATATCTATATATAATAAATCTACCCTTACATCCTACCTATCCGGTAACCAGCACATATATGGTATCTATATATCTTATATGTAAATCAAACCCTTAACATCCTACCTATCTGGTAACCACACAGTATATGTATCTATATATCTATATATGATAAATCTACCCTACATCCTCCTATCTGGTAACCGCACAGTATATGGTATCTATATATCTAATTGATAAATCTAACCTTACATCCTACCTATCGGTAACGCACAGTAATGTATCTATATATCTATATATGATAATAACCCTACATCCACCTATCTCGGTAACCACACAGTATATGGTATCTATAAATATATATAATCTACCCTTACATCCTACCTATCCGTAACCACCACAGTATATGGTATCTATATATCATATATGATAAATCTACCCTTACATCCTACATCCGGTAACCAGCACAGATATGGTATCTATATATCTATATTGATATCTACCCTACATCCTACTATCGTAACCAGCACAGTATATATATCGTATATCTCTATATATAAATCTACCCTTACATCCTACCATCTGGTAACCAGCACATATATGGTATCTATATATCTATATATGATAAATCTACCCTTACACTTACCTACCTATCGTTAACCATCACAGTATATGATATCATATATCTATATATGATAAATCTACCCTTACATCCTACCTATCCGTAACCAGCACAGTATATGGTACTATATATCTATATAATATAATCACCCTTACATCCTACCTATCCGGTAACCAGCACAGTATATGGTATCTATATATATATATATGATAAATCTACCCTTACACACCTACCTAGCCGTAACCAGCACAGTATATGGTATCTATATACTATATATGATAATCTACCCTTACACCCTACCTATCCGGTAACCAGCACAGTATATGGTTCTATATATCTATAATGATAAATCTACCTCACATCCTACCTATCCGGTAACCAGCACAGTATATGATATCTATATATCTATATATGATAATCTCCCCTTACATCCTACCTATCCGGTAACCACACGTGTATATCTATATCTATATATAGATAAATCTACCCTTACATCCTACCTATCCGGTAACCAGCACAGTATATGTATCTATATATCTATATATGATAATCTACCCTTACTCCTACCTATCGGTACCACACACATTATGATATCTATATATCTAATATGATAAATCTACACCTTACATCCTACCTATCTGGTAACCAGCACAGTATATGGTATCTATATCTATCAATATGATAAATCTACCCTTACATCCTACCTATCGGTAACCACACAGTAATGGTATCATAATCTATATATGATAATCTACCCTTACATCCTACCTATCCGTAACCAGCACAGTATATGGTATCTATATATCTATATATGATAATCTACCCTACTAATCCTACCTATCCGGTACCAGCACAGTATTGGTATCTATATATCTATATATGATAAATCTACCCTTACATCCTACCCTATCTGGTAACCCACACAGTATATGATATCTATATATATATATGATAATCTACCCTTACACCCTACCTATCGGTAACCAGCACAGTATATGGTATCTATATATCTATATATGATAAATCTACCCTACATCCTACCTATTGGTAACCAGCACAGTATATGATATCTATATTCTATTATGAATAAATCACCCTTACATCCTACCTATCGGTAACCCACACAAGTATATATCTATATATCTATATATAATAAATCTACCCTTACATCCTACCTATCGTAACCAGCACGTATATGAATCTATATATCTATTATGATAAATCTACCCTTACATCCTACCTATCTGGTACCCACACAGTATATGGTATCTATATATCTATATATGATAAATCTACCTTACATCCTACCTATCTGGTAACCAGCACAGTATATGGTATCTATATATCTAATATGATAATCTACCTTACATCCACCTATCTGTACCACCCGTATATGTATCTATATCTATATGATAATCTACCCTTACATCCTACCTATCCGGTAACCAGCACAGTATATGGTATCTATATCTATATATGATAAATCTACCCTTACATCCTACCTATCGTAACCATCACAGTATATGGTATCTATATATCTATATATATAAATCTACCCTTAATCCTACCTATCGGTAACCAGCACAGTATGAGGTATCTAATATCTATATGATAAATCTACCCTTAATCCCCTACCTATGCGTAACCAGCACAGTATAATGACTATATATCTATATATGATAAATCTACCCTTACATCCTACCTATCGGTAACCACGCACAGTATATGATCTATATATCTATATATGATAATCTACCCTTACATCCTACCTATCCGTAACCACACAGTATATGATATCTATATATCTATTATGATAATCTACACCCTTACATCCTACCTATCGGTAACCAGCACGTATATGGTATCTTATATCTATATATGATAAATCTACCTTACATCCTACCTATCCGGTAACCAGCCAGTATATGGTATCTATATATCTATATATAATCTACCCTTACATCCTACCTATCCGGTAACCAGCACAGTATATGGTATCTATATATCTATATTGATAAATCTACCCTTACATCCTACACTATCGTAACCAGCACAGTATATGATATTATATCTATATATGATAAATCTACCCTTACATCCTACCTATCCGGTAACCAGCACAGTATATGGTATCTATATCTTATATGTAAATCTACCCTTAATCCTACCTATACAACCAGCACAGTATTGATCTTATATCTATATGATAAATCTACCCTTACATCCTACCTACGGTAACCAGCACAGTATATGGTACTATATATCTATATATGATAAATCAACCTACATCCTACCTATCGGTAACCAGCACAGTATATGTATCTATATATATATTATGATAAATCTACCCTTACATCCTACCTATCGGTAACCAGCACAGTTATATGTCTCTTATATCTATATATGATAAATCTACCTTACATCTACCTATCCGTAACCAGCACAGTATATGTATCTATATATCTATAATGATAAATCTACCCTTACATCCTACCTATCCGTAACCAGCACAGTATATGATACTATATATCTATATATGATAAATTTACCCTTACATCTACCTTCCGGTAACCAGCACAGTATATGGTATCTATATATCTATATATGATAAATCTACCCTTACATCCTACCTATCGGTAACCAGCACAGTATATGTATCTTATATCTATATAATGATAATCTACCTTACATCTACCTATCCGGTAACCAGCACAGTATATGATATCTATTATCTATATATAATAAATCACCCTTACATCATACCTACCGTAACCAGCACAGTATATGGTATCTATATATCTATATATGATAAACTACCCTTACATCCTACCTATCCGGTAACCAGCACAGTATATGGTATCTATATATCTATAATTGTAAATCTACCCTTACATCCTACCTATCCGGTAACCCAACAGTATGATATCTATATATCTATATATGATAAATCTACCTTCATCTACCTACTATCCGGTAACCAGCACATATATGGATCTATATATCTATATATGATATTAACCCTTACATCCTACCTATCCGTAACCAGCACAGTATATGAGATCTATATATCTATATGATAAATCTACCCTTACATCCACTATCCGTAACACGCAACAGTATATGTATCTATATATCTATATATGATAAATCTACCCTTACATCCTACCTATCCGTAACCAGCACGTATATGGTATCTATATATCTATAATGATAAATCTACCTTAATCCTACCTATCCGGTAACCAGCACAGTATATGGTATCTATATACTTATATGATAAATCTACCCTTACTATCCACCTATCGGTAACCAGCACAGTTATTATATCTATCATATCTTATAATGAATAATCAATCTAATCCTACAATAAATCTACACACCACTAAATCTTAATCGAATCTATCTATCTAACTTCTAAAAAATAACTATCTACTACTAATCTAAAACTAATCTAACTATAATCTAAACTAGATCATCTAAACCTAATCTAACAGAACACGATCTATAGATACTATATATCTAACCTCTACTAATAAATCTACTAAAAAACTATCTAAAATCTTCTATATCTAAATCTATAAAACCTACATCTATCGAAAACTAAAATCTATCTATCTATCTATAAACTCTACACTACTATCGATCTAAAATATTAACTATAATCTCTAGAAAAAAACTTAATAACCTCCTAACAGACTATATATCTATAAATCTATATATAAATCTATCCCTTACATCCTACCTATCCGGTAACCATCACAGTTTATGATATCTAATATTAATCTATATGAAATCTACCCTTGCATCCTACCTATACGGTAACCAGCACAGTATATGGTATCTATATATCTATATATGATAAATTACCCTTACATCCTACCTATCCGGTAACCAGCACAGTATATGATATCTAAATATCTAATATGATAAATCTACCCTTACATCCTACCTATCCGGTAACCCCACAGTATATGATATCTATATACATATATGATAAATCTACCCTTACATCCTACCTATCTGGTAACCAGCACAGTATATGGTATCTATATATCTATATATGATAAATCTAGCCTACTCCTACCTATCCGGTAACCAGCACAGTATATGATATTATATCTAATATGATAATATACTACCTCATCATACCTATCCGGAACCAGCACATATGATATCTCTATATCTATATATGATAATCTACCTTACATCATACCTATCCGTAACCAGCCGTATATGGTATCTATATATCTATATATGATAATCATCACCCTACATCCTACCTATCCGGTAACCAGCACAGTATATGGTATCTATATATCTATATATGATAAATCTAGCCTTACATCCTACCTATCCGGTAACCAGCACAGTATATGATATCTATATATCTATATATGATAAATCTACCCTTACATCATACCTATCCGGTAACCAGCACAGTATATGGTATCTATATATCTATATATGATAAATCTACCCTACATCCTACCTATCCGGTACCCAGCACAGTATATGGTATCTATATATCTATATATGATAAATCTACCCTTACATCCTACCTATCCGGTAACCAGCACAGTATATGATATCTATATATCTATATATGATAAATCTACCCTTACATCCTACCTATCCGGTAACCAGCACAGTATATGGAATCTATATATCTATATATGATAAATCTACCCTTACATCCTACCTATCCGGTAACCAGCACAGTATATGATATCTATATATCTATATATGATAAATCTACCCTTACATCCTACCTATCCGGTAACCAGCACAGTATATTGATACATATATCTATATGAAAATCTACCTTCATCCTACCTATCCGGTAACCAGCACAGTATATGGTATCTATATTCTATATATGATAAATCTACCCTCACATCCTACCTATCCGGTAACCAGCACAGTATATGGTATCTATATATCTATATATGATAAATCTACCCTTACATCCTACCTATCCGGTAACCAGCACAGTATATGGTATCTATATATCTATATATGATAAATCTACCCTTACATCCTACCTATCCGTAACCAGCACATTTTTTTTTTTACCAGCACAGGATTGTTTTATTTGCACTGCATATACCTCACTCAAGCACTTATGCCCATTCCATTGTATCTGTGTGTTACCAATCTAACTAAATTGTAAGCTCTACAGGGCAGGCACTTCCTTTCCTCTTTGTGGCAAAGTTCTGCACTTCTATATTTATTAATTTATACATTTATGTACTGAATTATTTATGTGTTTATCCCCCTTGTATGACTTTATTGTATTTTATAACTGTACTGTTCTGCGTCCTCAAGTGGCGCTTTATAAATAAACAATACATACTATACATGCTATCCAGGTCTAATATACACTATCAATAGGGATGGGTGAAACCGGGCACTGTCCGGTACCTAAATATCTACAATAGGATAGGGTGAAACACGGGGACACTATCCAGGTACCAATATACACTATCAATAGGATAGGGTGAAACCGGGACACTATCCGGTACCTAATATATACTATCATAGGGATAGGGTGAAACACGGGGACACTGTCCAGGTACCTAATATTACTATCAATAGGGATAGGGTGAAACACGGGGACACTATCCAGGTACCTAATATACACATCAATAGGGATAGGGTGAAACACGGGACACTATCCAGGTACCTAATATCCACTATCAATAGGGATAGGGTGAAACACGGGACACTATCCAGGTACCTAATATACACTATCAATAGGGATAGGGTGAAACAGACCGGGACACTGTCCAGGTACCTAATATATACTATCATAGGGATAGGGTGAAACACGGGGACACTGTCCAGGTACCTAATATATACTATCAATAGGGATAGGGTGAAACACGGGGACACTATCCAGGTACCTAATATATACTATCAATAGGGATAGGGTGAAACACGGGACACTGTCCAGGTACCTAATATCACATCAATAGGGATAGGGTGAAACACGGGGACACTATCCAGGTACCTAATATAACACTATCAATAGGGATAGGGTGAAACACGGGGACACTATCCAGGTACCTAATATACACTATCAATAGGGATAGGGTGAAACACGGGGACACTATCCAGGTACCTAATATATACTATCAATAGGGATAGGGTGAAACACGGGGACACTATCCAGGTACCTAATATACACTATCAATAGGGATAGGGTGAAACACGGGGACACTGTCCAGGTACCTAATATACACTATCAATAGGGATAGGGTGAAACACGGGGACATTCACAGCCAGGTACCTAATATATACTATCAATAGGGATAGGTGAAAACGGGGACACTATCCAGGTACCTAATATACACTATCAATAGGGATAGGGTGAAACACGGGGACACTATCCAGGTACCTAATATTACATCAATAGGGATAGGGTGAAACACGGGGACACTATCCAGGTACCTAATATACACTATCAATAGGGATAGGGTGAAACACGGGGACACTGTCCAGGTACCTAATATACACTATCAATAGGGATAGGGTGAAACACGGGACACTATCCAGGTACCTAATATACACTATCAATAGGGATAGGGTGAAACACAGGGACACTATCCAGGTACCTAATATACACTATCAATAGGGATAGGGTGAAACACAGGACACTATCCAGGTACCTAATATACACTATCAATAGGGATAGGGTGAAAACACGGGACACTATCCGGTACCTAATATACACTATCATAGGGATAGGGTGAAACACGGGGACACTGTCCAGGTACCTAATATACACTATCAATAGGGATAGGGTGAAACAGCGGGGACACTGTCCAGGTACCTTTATACACTATCAATAGGGAAGGTGAAACACGGGGACACTATCCAGGTACCTAATATACACATATCAATAGGGATAGGGTGAAACACGGGGACACTGTCCAGTACCTAATATACACTATCAATAGGGATAGGGTGAAACACGGACACTCCAGGTACCTAATATACACAATCAATAGGGATAGGGTGAAACACGGGACACTGTCCAGGTACCTAATAACACAATCAATAGGGATAGGGTGAAACACGGGACACTGTAACTCAGGTACCTACATACATATCAATAGGGATAGGTGTGAAACACGGGGACAACTCACCAGGTACCTAACATACAACTATCAATAGGGATAGGGTGAAACACGGGGACACTATCCAGGTACCTAATACACAATATCAATAGGGATAGGGTGAACACGGGACACTGTCCAGGTACCTAAATATACACTATCAATAGGGATAGGGTGAAAACACGGGACACTGTCCAGGTACCTAATATACACTATCAATAGGGATAGGGTGAAACACGGGACACTATCCAGGTACCTAATACACACTAATCAGATAGGATAGTTGAAACACAGGGACAACTACCAGGTACCTAATATATACTATCAATAGGGATAGGGTGAAACACGGGGACACTGTCCAGGTACCTAATATACACTATCAATAGGGATAGGGTGAAACACGGGACACTATCCAGGTACCTAATATACACCAATAGGGATAGGGTGAAACACGGGACACTATCCAGGTACCTAATATAGACATCAATAGGGATAGGGTGAAACACAGGGACACTATCCAGGTACCTAATATACACTATCAATAGAGATAGGGTGAAACATGGGGACACTATCCAGGTACCTTATATACAGTATCAATAGGGATAGGGTGAAACACGGGGACACTATCCAGGTACCTAATATTCCCTGCGAACTACCAAATGCTACGTTAATTGGGCTGTGAATGGTACGATCCATCTTTTATCATCTGTGATTGTAAACAGCGCTGTACTATGGGTTATAAATGTTATAAATAAAAATATCTCTGGTAATTAAACAAATGAACCAACATTGAAACTGGAGGAAATGTAAAGTCAGCAAGTTGCCCATTACAGTTGCGGCAGCTGTCTGAACACAATACGCAGTACAGCCCCGGCAAATGGTTCAGTCTCTCCACTGGGTGCTACAACGAGCAGCAGTAAATATCCTATGATTACCTTTTGTCTCAATCCCCACACCCCCATAGTTTATAGACACACGTTCCACACTACCGGGTAAGGAAGAACAGAAATGGTAGGTAGGTCAGTAATTAAATAAACCTGAATAAATGGTCTGGACAAAAGATTTCTGGATGAATTTTAATAAAATGTCAGAAACAACTGGTACCCTGGAACTGGAGGATTTGATTATAAAGTTAATAAGAGAATTTCTCCTTATATGCCGGTCATATTATTTCTATGCAGAGAAAATAAATAAATAAATAAATTGGATTTATTTGCCTACTACCGTATATACCGTATATACTCGAATATAAGTCGAACCGAGTATAAGTCGAGGTACCTATTTTGACCTAAAAAATCAGTAAAACCTGATTGACCCGAGTAAAAGTCGAGGGTAGAAATTGACCACTACTGCCTTCTGAGTCTTTATTGTTTTAAAACTTGCATCTCCTATACAGCATCTCCTATACAGTGCCCTCTATACACCATCTCCTATTGCATTATCCTGTTTGTGAAGATTATTGGAGTCACTAACCTGAACTCCGGCAGCCGAACACTTCCTCCTTCTTCTGCATCAAGCGTCTGACGTCAGTACTTGGCGTCGGGTAAGACCGGCGCCGAATAGTGACGTCAGACGCCTGTACATTGAATGCGGAAGAAGGAGGAAGTGTTCGGCTCCCGGAGTTCAGGTTAGTGACCCGAGTATAAGTCGAGGTAGGATTTTTAGGCTTTTTTTAAAGCCTAAAAACCTCAACTTATACTCGAGTATATACGGTACTTGAGTATAAGCCGACCCGAGTTTAAGCTGAGGTACCTGTTTTTACCTGAAAAATTATGAAAAATTAATTGACTTGAGTATAAGCCAAGGGTAGATATTATGACCACCACTGCCTTCTGATTCTGTATTGGCTTAAGTTGCCCCCATACAGATGGTTGGAAACTACAACTCCCAGCATGCTTTATTTGCTGGGAGTTGTAGTTTTCAAACATCTGTATGGTTATGAATTCTGCTGTCCATATAAAGGGCAACTTAAGCCTCAAAACAATACAGAATCTGAAGGCAATCTTCTGCAGTAGATGCCTTCCTCCTTCTGATTCTTTATTGTTTTGAGGCTTAAGTTGCCCTTTATATGGACAGCAGAATCCCCATACAGATGTTTGGAAACTTCAACTCCCAGCATGCTTTAGTTGTTCAATGTTGCTCAGACTCCAAATCGCACACTATGTAAGTCCTGTGGATTTGCCAGCTGGCGTCCCTCTCACCGCCCGGCGCCGAGTAGTAACGTCAGCCGGCAAACCCACAGGACTTACGCAGTGTGCGGCAACCGGATCCAGAGTCTAAGCAACATTAATCGGAGTAAGGAAGGACCTTGACTCGAGTATAAGCCGAGGTAAGATTTTGAGGTTTATTTTAAAACAGCGACCTCGGCTTATACTTGAGTATATTCAGTAATAATTGATCCTTGTTTTCCTGCATTGAACATTTATCCACTGCCTTTGCGGATACTTTAAATCACTTTTCTTTCCATAGAAATAATAGAACCGATATATAAGGAGAAATCCTAGCATCATTATAAAAGGTTTTTGGCTGCAGTGTGGGCCACGTTCAGTAACCGCAGTGTCAGAAACATCCGATACCGCAGGTTTTCGTAAAAGTGCGCCCTCGGCTTTAAATGAGCGTATAGCGTATATTTATGAATGATCGCCCCGTACATTTAAATGCAGTAGTAAACTACCACAATGGTAATGAATGGGCGATCGTATATAATTACCTTTGCGAATGTAAATATTTCCGATCGTGACCATAATTGTTATTTTTACGATTGTTAAAGGCACAGTATCCCAAAAAAGCGATAACGCTCTTATATATAAGCCTTAAGTGTGAGAATCCTCTTACTCCACCACCACTATTCTTACTAATTTCTTTCTAATTTGTTTTGCAAAACATTATGTCCCACTTGCAGCCGTGCAGATGAAAACTACGATTCCCAGCATTCCCCCTCGTGCTTTCTGCCAAACATCTGGAGAGACACAGGTTATACATCCTTGCAATGGATTGTAGTTTTTTTCAGTATTAAAGGATAATCTGTATAACAAACAATGCAGCGTTTCCTACCTTTCACTCTGGGGATGTTTCACTTTTGTCTGACACTGTTTAGTAGAACCATTGTAATGGCACCCAGGTATGGAAGAATGTTGCTGGAACATCGTATGGAATGAATTGGAATCTTTTGGGTCCGTGTTGTAAGTACACACCTTGCTGTAAGTACACACCGTGCTGTAAGTACACACCGTGCTGTAAGTACACACCGTGCTGTAAGTACACACCGTGCTGTAAGTACACACCGTGTTGTAAGTACACTTGCGTTTCTATTTCAGGCTTAAAACCGTTACCTTGGGAAAAACAGCCTTCACCTAATCGAGGTGCCACACATAACACTAGGCAGGGTTAGACTAGTAAGGTTCGTTAGGGCCCTGCTTATAAAGTCTACCTTGACATGGTGGCAGGTTACAAACCCTGGTAGGGATTTCTAATGTAATGTGCCAGTTGCAACATATGTTATAACTCCTGTGTTTTCAAATACAAAACAATCAAGTTTTGCCATGCCCACAATACACCCATGCCCACATTCAAATCCATGCCCAGTTTTCTATTGCGGTGCCACTCTACAGCTACAGGTGCCATTCAAAGGTTGTTTCAGGTAAAAACCCTAGGTATTCCCTTGCCTACACATCTAGACCCTTGATTGTTCAATAACCACGTTTTGGGTTTTATTAAGTGAAGATGCTACATTTCCCCATAGAGATTGATTATCTGATATTTATAGTTGGGTGTGTAAACATCCATAAACAGCAGTCTGGTCATTATTTTTTTCCAATTAGGTTTAATATAGCCTTTTATCACCAATTACCGTATATACTTGAGTATAAACCGTCCCGAGGTACTTAGTTTAAGGTAAAAAAGGAGGAAAACCACACTGACTCGAGTATAAACCGAGGGGGTAGTATTTGCCACTAAAGATGTTTGGAAACTACAACTCCCAGCATGCTTTATTGCTGGGAGTTTTAGTTTTCGAACATCTTAAAATAAACATAAAATGTGGCTTTTTTTCCCTCTGTGAACGTGATTTTAACTCTGCCAAGGAAAAATAATGGTGATTCAATAGTGAACAGAATAAAACTTTCTTCCCAGTAGTCAAAGACCCGGATGTCTGACAGAAGCTGTCCAATCAGGTACCTTCTATCCCTCTAACCATCTATCCCTCTTACTTCTATCCCTCTTACTTCTATCCCTCTTACAATCTATCCCTCTTACAATCTATCCCTCTTACAATCTATCCCTCTTACTTCTATCCCTCTTACATTTTATCCCCCTTCCTTCTCTCCCCCTTACCTTATCTTTTTAATTGCTCAATCGTACAACCAGGGGTTGGTTCATGTATGGTCCCCGCAATATGCAGAATCGGTTTCTACATTGGATCTGAAAAGCCTGGTAGACAGTCATTAGAAACACTAAGGGCTAAGCCACACTATCGCGTTTTTCTTGCGATTGCCCTTGTGGTTTTTTTTATTATTATTGAAAACGCGGCAAAGCACTGAAAACGCGTGTTTTCGGGTGCATTGCGATTGCGCATGCGATTTGTGTTACACATTTTTTAATCACAATCGCGTGCGTATATCTAACGGAAAAAACGCATGCACAAACGCAATGAAATCGCACATAAAATCGCATGCGTTTCAGTGTTGGATTGCGTTTGTGGTCCAGTGTGGCTGTGCCCTTATTTAAGTTTATTTATACAAAGTAACAATAACTGCAAATTGAAAATAGTGTCAGTGTTAGGAAACTAAACAATGAGTTACAAACCCCATGTCAGAGAGTTCAGCAAGTGTCTACATAGGGATAGATAAGAAATAAGACAGTATCATTACAGAATCCTATCTACACTGACTCCCCATTGACTGTTGTTAATGACTCAATTGATTTCTGTTAATACAAACTGTGCACTGATGGATCATAGCTCCACCCCTTTATGCAAATAGCTAGGCGTGATGTCATAACTGCCATAACTGGCCCTATGCAAATTCAAGGTTATATTTTTTTTTTTTTACTGTAACAGTTGTGGACAGCACAGTGGCACAGTGGTTAGCACGAATGCCTTGCAACATAAAGGTCATGAGTTCGAGTCCAGCCTCGGACACATTTGCAAAGGAGTTAGGTATGTTCTCCCTGTGCTTGAGGTTTCCCGCCACATAAAAACATGCATTAATAGAGGCAGAGAGAGCATTGTGTATGGCTTTGACAAACGTCGCCTTGTCCACTTGGTGTCCATTAAGAACCATTTGGAAGGCGTGTTTAAGTCTCCAGATCCATCCAAGATTTAGGAGGATAAGGAGTCCAAACTGCAGCTAAACGGGAAGAGGAGCAACTCGACTACAGAGGAGGCAGCGCGCGCCCAAGAAAGGTAGGTCCCCTATCACTGGTCATTACCCCATTACAATAAAGGGAGTGTGGCCCCTACAAAAGAAGAGGAGCAACTCGACTACAGAGGAGCAGCACACCAATAAAGGTAGGGGACAGACAAGTTAATGAGTTAGCTGGACCAATATGTCAAAGCCATTGTATGCTCTCTCTGCCTTTTGTTCCTTGTAATTATGAATGAAATAACTGAAAGCCAGTCAGCTCAACACAACCGTTACAGTGACAGTTATAAACTGTATTAAAGGGCATGTCCACCCCGAAAATGATCTTTTAGGATAAAGTAGGACTCCTATGTAGAAGAATGATATCACAACCTTTATCTAGATCACAATGGAAGGGCTAGGTCACACTATCGCATTACTATTACTATTATAAAATCCGATTATGTACCATTGTGTGGATTGCATCACAATTGGTCGGTAACATTTGCTAATCTATAACAGTGTGGCCTCAGCCTTAAAGTCTATTAAACTGCACAGTTAGAAAATAATATTGTGTTTTGTATCGATGGAATAACTCGGTTGGTGGTTTTCTGCATTTACAGTATTTGGCAAATTGTGAAAACACCAATCAGAGATCTTGTCACAAGGGCAATTGTATGTGTTCCTTAGGTGTACAAATCTGCTAATTAAATCTATTTATATCTGGGAACTCAAGGTATAGAAATTACACCAAGGAGAATATTCAACTTTTTCATCATTTATTTAATGCAAATCTAAAAGGAACCTGTTGGTATCTTATTCAATATTACAAAATTCAACTAATGCATAGGGAAAATTACACCCATGTTAAAGGACCTGTATATAAAAACATTATAGACAGGTAAATTACCACCCAAAACTACTATGGTTGGAAAGCTGACAGACAAAGGGCTCATCTGGGATGCAGCAAAATTGTGTTTTTAGAAGAGGCAGCTAGAGGGAATCACATTTAGTATTGGCTGCATTTTAGGTTAGACTTCCATCTCTTAGATTTGTAACTATTGTAGTTTTGGGGTTGGGGGTAAGTGTGATTTACCTATATATAATTTGAAGGGTAAGCTTGCCCTGTAAATATATGAATATTACAGACAATTTCTTTTTTTAAATTCTGGACATTGGGGTGTTAATTTAGGAAGTTCACAAACCATTGTTAAGACGCACGAACTGGTCCAGCAGAGCTCACGCATCTCCTAAATGGACATCAGGGACCAGTCAAACAGAGCTCAGCATCTCCTAAATGGACATCAGGGACCGGTCAAACAGAGCTCAGCATCTCCTAAATGGACATCAGGGACCGGTCAAACAGAGCTCAGCATCTCCTAAATGGACATCAGGGACCAGTCAAACAGAGCTCAGCATCTCCTAAATGGACATCAGGGACCGTCAGCAGAGCTCAGCATCTCCTAAATGGACATCAGGGACCTGTCAAACAGAGCTCAGCATCTCCTAATGGACATCAGGGACCGGTCAAACAGAGCTCAGCATCTCCTAAATGGACATAGGGACCAGTCAACAGAGCTCAGCATCTCCTAAATGGACATCAGGGACCGGTCAAACAGAGTCAGCATCTCCTAAATGACATCAGGGACCGTCAAACAGAGCTCAGCATCTCCTAAATGGAATCAGGGACCAGTCAAACAGAGCTCAGCATCTCCTAAATGGACATCAGGGCAGTCAGACAGAGCAGCATCTCCTAAATGGAAATCAGGGACCAGTCACAGAGTCAGCATCTCCTAAATGGACATCAGGGACCGGTCAAACAGAGCTCAGCATCTCCTAAATGGACATCAGGGACCAGTCAAACAGAGCTCAGATCTCCTAAATGGACATAAGGGACCAGTCAGCAGAGCTCAGATCTCCAAATGGACATCAGGGACCGGTCAAACAGAGCTCAGCATCTCCTAAATGGACATCAGGGACCAGTCAAACAGAGCTCAGCATCTCCTAAATGGACATCAGGGACCGGTCAAACAGAGCTCAGCATCTCCTAAATGGACATCAGGGACCGGTCAAACAGAGCCACATCTCCTAATGACATCAGGGACCGTCAAACAGAAGCTCGCATCTCCTAAATGGACATAAAGGGACCAGTCAGGCAGAGTCTCAGCATCTCCTAAATGGACATCAGGGACCGTCAAACAGAGCTCAGCATCTCCTAAATGGACATCAGGGACCAGTCAAACAGAGCTCAGCATCTCCTAAATGGACATCAGGGACCGTCAACGAGCCAGCATCTCCTAAATGGAATCATGGACCGTCAAACAGAGCTCAGCATCTCCTAAATGGACATCAGGGACCGTCAACAGAGCTCCAGCATCTCCTAAATGACATCAGGGACGTCAACAGAGCTCAGCATCTCCTAAATGGACATCAGGGACCTTCAAACATAGCTCAGCATCTCCTAAGGACATCAGGGACTGTCAAACGAGCTCAGCATCTCCTAAATGGACATCAGACCGGTCAACAGAGCTAAGCTCTCCTAATGAACTCAGGGACCGGTCAAACAGAGCTCAGCATCTCCTAAATGGACATCAGGGACCGGTCAAACAGAGCTCAGCATCTCCTAAATGGACATCAGGGACCTGTCAAACAGAGCTCAGCATCTCCTAAATGGACATCAGGGACCGTCAAACAGAGCTCAGCATCTCCTAAATGGACACAGGGACAATCAAACAGAGCTCATCACTCCTAAATGGACATCAGGGACCGGTCAAACAGAGCTCAGCATCTCCTAAATGGAATCAGGGACCGTCAGACAGAGCTCAGCATCCCTAAATGGACATCAGGGACCAGTCAAACAGAGCTCACATCTCCTAAATGGACATCAGGGACCAGTCAACAGAGCCAGCATCTCCTAAATGGACATCAGGGACCAGTCAGACAGAGCTCAGCATCTCCTAAATGGACATCAGGGACCAGTCTCAAGAGCTCAGCATCGCCTTAAATGGACATCAGGGACCGGTCACAAGCTCAGCATCTCCTAAATGGACATCAGGGACCGTCAAACAGAGCTCAGCATCTCCTAATCCTAATGGACATCAGGGACCATCAAACAGAGCTCAGCATCCTCTAAATGGACATCAGGACCGGTCAGACAGGCTCAGCATCTCCTAAATGGACATCAGGACCAGTCAAACAGAGTCAAGCATCTCCTAAATGGACATCAGGGACCGGTCAAACAGACTCACATCTCCTAAATGGACATCAGGGACCAGTCAACAGAGCTCAGCATCTCCTAAATGGACATCAGGGACCGGTCAGACAGAGCTCAGCATCTCCTAAATGGACATCAGGGACCAGTCAAACAGAGCTCAGCATCTCCTAAATGGACATCAGGGACCAGTCAAACAGAGCTCAGCATCTCCTAAATGGACATCAGGACCGTCAAACAGAGCTCAGCATCTCCTAAATGGACATCAGGGACCGGTCAAACAGAGCTCAGCATCTCCTAAATGGACATCAGGGACCAGCAAACAGAGCTCAGCATCTCCTAAATGGACATCAGGGACCGGTCAGACAGAGCTCAGCATCTCCTAAATGGACATCAGGGACCGGTCAAACAGAGCTCAGCATTTCCTAAATGGACATCAGGGACCGGTCAAACAGAGCTCGCATCTCCTAAATGACATCAGGGACCGTCAAACAGAGCTCAGCATCTCTAAATGGACATCAGGGACCGGTCAAACAGAGCTCAGCATCTCCTAAATGGACATCAGGGACCGGTCAAACAGAGCTCAGCATCTCCTAAATGGACATCAGGGACCAGTCAAACAGCTCAGCACTCCTAAATGGACATCAGGGACCGGTCAACAGAGCTCAGCATCTCCTAAATGGACATCAGGACCGGTCAAACAGCTCAGCATCTCCTAAATGGACATCAGGGACCATCAACAGAGCTCAGCATCTCCTAAATGGACATCAGGGACCGGTCAAACAGAGCTCAGCATCTCCTAAATGGACTCAGGACCGGTCAAACAGAGCTCAGCATCTCCTAAATGGACATCAGGGACCGGTCAAACAGAGCTCAGCATCTCCTAAATGGCCATCAGGGACCGGTCAAACAGAGCTCAGCATCTCCTAAATGGACATCAGGGACCGGCACAGAGCTCAGCATCTCCTAAATGGACATCAGGGACCGGTCAAACAGAGCTCAGCATCTCCTAAATGGACATCAGGGACCGGTCAACAGAGCTCAGCATCTCCTAAATGGACATCAGGGACCAGTCAAACAGAGCTCAGCACTCCCTAAATGGACATCAGGGACCAGTCAAACAGAGCTCATCATCTCCTAAATGGACATCAGGGACCAGTCAAACAAGCTCAGCATCTCCTAAATGGACATCAGACCGGTCAAACAGAGCTCAGCATCTCCTAAATGGACATCAGGGACCGGTCAAACAGCTCAGCATCTCCTAATGGACATCAGGGACCGGTCAACAGAGCTCCATCAATCTCCTAAATGGACATCAGGGAACCGGTCAACAGAGCTCAGCATCTCCTAAATGGGCATCAGGGACCGGTCAAACAGAGCTCAGCATCTCCTAAATGGACATCAGGACCGTCAAACAGAGCTCAGCATCTCCTAAATGGACATCAGGGACCATCAAACAAGCTCAGCATCTCCTAAATGGACATCAGGGACCAGTCAAACAGAGCTCAGCATCTCCTAAATGGACATCAGGGACCATCAACAGAGCTCAGCATCTCCTAAATGGACATCAGGGACCAGTCAAACAGAGCTCAGCATCCTCCTAAATGGACATCAGGGACCGTCAGACAGAGCTCAGCATCTCCTAAATGGACATCAGGGACCTTCAAACAGAGCTCAGCATCTCCTAAATGGACATCAGGGACCAGTCAGACAGAGCTCACATCTCCTAATGGACATCAGGGACCAGTCACAGAGCTCAACATCTCCTAAATGGACATCAGGGACCGGTCAAACAGAGCTCAGCATCTCCTAAATGGACATCAGGGACCAGTCAAACAGAGCTCAGCATCTCCTAAATGGACATCAGGGACCGGTCAAACAGAGCTCAGCATCTCCTAAATGGACATCAGGGACCGGTCAAACAGAGCTCAGCATTCCTAAATGGACATCAGGGACCGGTCAAACAGAGCTCACATCTCCTAAATGGACATCAACCGGTCAAACAGAGCTCAGCATCTCCTAGGACATCAGGACCGGTCAACAGAGCTCAGCTCATCTCCTAAATGGACATCAGGGACCAGTCAAACAAGCTCAGCATCTCCTAAATGGACATCAGGGACCGTCAAACGAGCCAGCATCTCCTAATGGACATCAGGGACCGAGTCAACAGAGCTCACATCTCCTAAATGGACATCAGGGACCTCCAACAGAGCTCAGCATCTCCTAAATGGACATCAGGGACGTCAAACAGAGCTCACATCTCCTAAATGGACACAGGGACCTCAAACAGAGCTCAGCATCTCCTAAATGGACATCAGGGACCGTCACAGAGCTCAGCATCTCCTAAATGGACATCGGGACCGTCAACAGAGCTCAGCATCTCCTAAATGGACATCAGGACCGGTCAAACAGAGCTCAGCACTCCTAAATGGACATCAGGACCTCAAACAGAGCTCAGCATCTCCTAAATGGACATCAGGGACTCAAACAGAGCTCAGCATCTCCTAAATGGACATCAGGGACCAGTCACACAGAGCTCAGCATCTCCTAATGGACACAGGGCCATCAAACAGAGCTCAGCATCTCCTAAATGGACATCAGGGACCGGTCCACAGAGCTCAGCATCTCCTAAATGGACATCAGGGACCAGTCAAACAGAGCTCAGCATCTCCTAAATGGACATCAGGGACCAGTCAAACAGAGCTCAGCATCTCCTAAATGGACATCAGGGACCAGTCAGACAGAGCTCAGCATCTCCTAAATGGACATCAGGGACCAGTCAAACAGAGCTCAGCATCTCCTAAATGGACATCAGGGACCAGTCAACAAGCTCAGCATCTCCTAAATGGACATCAGGGACCGGTCAACAGAGCTCAGCATCTCCTAAATGGACATCAGGGACCAGTCAAACAGAGCTCAGCATCTCCTAAATGGACATCAGGGACCGGTCAAACAGAGCTCAGCATCTCCTAAATGGACATCAGGACCATTCAAACAGACAGGCTCAGCTCTCCTAAATGGACATCAGGGACCGTCAACAGAGCTCAGCATCCCTAATGGACATCAGGGACCGGTCAAACAGAGCTCAGCATCTCCTAAATGGACATCGGGACCGGTCAACAAGCTCACATCTCCAATGGACATCAGGGACCGGTCAGACAGAGCTCAGCATCTCCTAAATGGACATCAGGGACCAGTCAAACAGAGCTCAGCATCTCCTAAATGGACATCAGGGACCAGTCAAACAGAGCTCAGCATCTCCTAAATGGACATCAGGGACCAGTCAGACAGAGCTCAGCATCTCCTAAATGGACATCAGGGACCGGTCAGACAGAGCTCAGCATCTCCTAAATGGACATCAGGGACCAGTCAAACAGAGCTCAGCATCTCCTAAATGGACATCAGGGACCAGTCAAACAGAGCTCGCATCTCCTAATGGACATCAGGGACCGGTCAAACAGAGCTCAGCACCTCCTAAATGGACATCAGGGACCGGTCAACAGAGCTCACATCTCCTAAATGGACATCAGGGACCAGTCAACAAGAGCTCAGCATCTCCTAAATGGACACAGACCAGTCAAACAGAGCTCAGCATCTCCTAAATGGACATCAGGACCGTCAAACAGAGCCAGCATCTCCTAAATGGACATCAGGGACCGGTCAGACAGACTCAGCATCTCCTAATGGCATCAGGACCAGTCAAACAGAGCTCAGCATCTCCTAAATGGACATCAGGGAACCAGTCAAACAGAGCTCACCATCTCCTAAATGGACATCAGGGACCGGTCAACAGAGCTCAGCATCTCCTAAATGGACATCAGGGACCAGTCAAACAAGCTCAGCATCTCCTAAATGGACATCAGGACGGTCAGACAGAGCTCAGCATCTCCTAAATGGACATCAGGGACCGGTCAAACAGAGCTCAGCATCTCCTAAATGAATTACAGTCAGTGGCTTGTTAAGTGTTAACTTGAATAAACAGTTTATTTTGGTGCAGAACCATTCCACAATTTGGCTCACAGCAAGGAAAGATATGGAACAAATGATGACTGTATCTAATGAGAAACAGGAGCACTAATACATTCACAGTGTGAGTTTTTAATCGTGATGGTGTTTTTACCGGCAATAGAAAACATCAGGATGTTTCTGCTCTCAGGAACTGTACGTCTATGGTGCAATGTTATTTAGAATAAACGGTTCATTTACAAAATGAGACCGTAACGCGGTGTAGAGAGTATAAATGGAGATATATATTGCTAAACCTAATTCGTTAAAAAGAGGGGGTTCTATTGAGAGGATATTAATAAAAATGCTGGATACTTGGAATGTTGGGCTCCAATTTGCTGCTGTGCCTATTGTCTTGATTCTGTTATCATTTTGTTACATAGAATATGCAGTGGTCTGATTGGGTAAAGCCGGTTGATTGCAAAGTGCACACACATGGGAGGACACTGTAGAAGTTGAGTGGGGCCTATAGGGGCAGGATTCAGCCATCTTCAAAGGCTGTCACTCAAGATTCTTGAAACTACCCAGTGGTAAGAGCTAAGCTAAGGTCCTCACCCTGGGTAGTTTCCAAGGGCTGAAGTAGAGGATAGGGGCTGAGGTTAGTATAGTTGTCCTTTAATCCCTTTTTGCTCAGCCTCACCTCCTTGTATTTCTTCTCTTGAGTCCCCATATGTACCTATACACCTGGCTGTACCTTACACTCATCACAAAACACAAATTCCTGTACCAACCCAGGGCTTACACTTTCATGAAGCAGGGAGAAAATCCAGCTCACGGTGCATTGAACATGTTCAATACAAGTCAATAGTGATCAGGAGCGTGCTACCATTGACTTCTATTGTAAGGGGAGTGGTGCACAGAGGAAATCTGCTCCTAGCGCCGCTCCCCCTAGCTGCACTAGTGTACACCCCACTGTACACCTAGCTGCACTAGTGTACACCCCACTGTACACCTAGCTGCACTACTGTACACCCCACTGTACACCTAGCTGCACTACTGTACACCCACTGTACACCTAGCTGCACTACTGTACACCCCACTGTACACCTAGCTGCACTATTGGACACCCCACTGTACACCTAGCTGCACTACTGGACACCTAGCTGCACTACTATACACCCCACTGTACACCGAGCTGCACTACTGTACACCCACTGTACACCTAGCTGCACTACTGTACACCCCACTGTACACCTAGCTGCACTACTGGACACCCCACTGTACACCTAGCTGCACTACTGTACACCCATTGTACAACTAGCTGCACTACTGGACACCCCACTGTACACCTAGCTGCATTACTGTACACCCCACTGTATATCTAGCTGCACTACTGTACACCCCACTCTCACTTCTCCTTGCTGTAAACCTGTCTATACCCTTCTATCAAGGTGAGCCAAAGTGGTTTCTTTCCACCAGTGGAGCCATAGAATGTACTGAAAATCTGATTCTAACCCAAATGAAGCTCAATTTTTACATTTCTTGCACCATTTTTAGGCGACAAAGTTTCAACTCCTTGAGAAACGAGAGATGGAAGATTAACCTAAAATGCTTCTTCGTTTTCTGTTACACAACTTTCTGGTTCTTTTGATTAGCATCTGTCAATTATGGATGTGATAGTTAACATCACAGCCAATGACTCAATGATATTCCTCTAGCTGCTTCCTCTGCTTGTAAAAGAGCTTGGAGAGGAGGCAAATCCTTTTGAGAAGAATATTTTGCTGCATAACAGGTTAGTACTACACCTGTCAGATTTCTAATGGTTGTGGTTTTGGGATGCTTTGCATACAGTATATATAATTAAATGAACATATACAAATATATACATAGATATATCTAATATTCCTTTGACGGCTAAACACGCCTTTACCGTTGATTTGTTTTACTCTAAAATTGTTAAATGTGTGTTGATTGTTGAATTCCTACACTAAAGAACAAAAATACATTTATAGACAGTCCTATGAGCTATTGGCATCAGATCCCACACAATCCCTGACACTGTTCACTCTCTACATACTGTAGGAATTCTACAGTCAATCTATTTCAAACTTGGATTCCCTTCCAGGCTGCGGGTTATTATTCAGTTACATACGTGTGAACTCTGGTACAGTTCTAATACGTCAAGTTGTTCTTTGAGAAGAGAGGGTTGAACATTTCCACAAGATTCATCGTTTTATTGTAATAATCTGAAATTTCCAACTGAGAATCTGAACTATGATTCATTACCTATTACACACGGCTCATTTACAAACTGCTCTCTGCGTTGAGTTTCAGTTAGAATGGAATCATTCAGCAATAGGATTTATATATTTTATTAAAACCCAACTGCCATTTATATACATTACAATCATTCGGTGTAGTACATGCTGTGGTACGGAGATGTTTTCATGGATATTTCGTATTCCAGGGTTGTAGTCCTGATTTCTAACCGGTTACAATAAGAGATTAACGCATTTCTCCTTCCAACTGTGGATTATTATTTTTTTATCTCTTATCTTTCTACAACAAATAGCGTTCAGAGAATCTCAATCATTTCTGAGTATTATTTAACTACAGATGTTCAGAATATTAACTTTTCAGCTGCAAAGCATTTACCCCTAACCCAACAGATATACTATGTGGAACACTACTACATATAAAATCTTTATCTTTTGCTAGGAACAGAATTCAATTTTTTTTTTTTGTAAAATGAGCTGACTATTTCGTATTGCCCAGGAAGGCTTTATGTAATTAACCATGGCTGTTATGTTACTGTTCAGAAGATATGTGATACGTAGAAAGAAACCATACACAAAAACATCTGTTTATTTCAATAAATTAGAGATCTGGTAGTCATTTTCATATAGAAATACATTTTCCACTACAGATAATTTCTTTCACATTTACGTTTTTCTCCGCCATCTATTTAGTACAGTGAGATACAAAGTATCTAATTAGAATTCTCTCTCTCTCTCTCTCTCTCTCTCTCTCTCTCTCTAAGTGAGTCACATTGAACATGTCTGAGATCAGGGGCCAGTAACTGTGTTACTGTGTGGTAATAGGGATTAAGAAAATCCCTTGATTGCAGCTTGCCAGTCATCTTGACTGCTCTCTGGCCAGCATGCTCCGGGGCAAAATTAACTAGAAAACCAGAAAATAGATTGCTTACTCTGAGACAATCTAACAGAGGATACAGTTAAACTAATAAGTAAATGGCAGGCATACATCCCGAACCTGGCATCTGCAGAATGGGAAGAAATGGCAGTGTCCCACCTTATAGTATCTCCATCAGCTCCCAACAAGTTAATGCAATTCTATGTATTACACCAGTCCTATCTCTCACCATCACGTATGGCACGTATGTCCCCTACCTACTCCTCGCCCTGCCCTAAATGCCGGCACAGTCCAGCAGATGTTTGTCACCTTTTGTGGCTTTGTCCCCGATTTAACAGATTTTGGAGTAAAGTGACATTCCTTTTAACTGAAGTGTTGGGGAACAACGTTCCCTTGGAACCCAAATTATGTAAACTGGGAATACCAGAGATTGATATCTGGAACAAATCCCATCTTATGTTTCTTAGGAAGTCTCTTTTCCATGTCAGAAGGATGATAGTCCTAGCTTGGATGGCCCCTACTTCCCCTAAACCTAACAACTGGAAGACACTGCTGATGATTAAAATCTTAACATAGGCTGCCTTGGAAAATTTTACAAGATTTGGTCTCCATGGTGCAACCATTTCAGCATACATACATACATACATACTACATACATACATACATACATACATACATACTACATACATACATACATACATACATACATACTACATACATACATACTACATACATACATACATACATACTACATACATACATACTACATACATACATACATACACGAGACAAGGGAGATGAGATCTAAAAGGAATGTACCCTGTCTTTAAATCATCTTTGCCATTATACTGCCTTTTAAACACCATTTCTATTATATCTGTTCAATTAGATCAACTGGACTTATAAGTTTAGTTCTATTTATTGGATAGTGGCTAAGAGGTGTTATAGGAACGCCCAGAGTAAGGTGTTAAAACAGCATTGTACATGGCAGACAGTTGGTGTCGAACCCCCCCACCTCTATTTAGGCTTGGTTTCTTTATTTTCACATAAGGAGGAGAGGGAGAACAGTAAGGGTCCTAAAACTAAGCCTTGAGGGACTAAGCGGAACAGGAGAGGAAGTCTTATAAGTAAAAGAGACAGAGAAAGATCTGTTAGAGAGATAAGAAGACAACCACGCCGCAGCTTGATTTCGGATGCCCAGAGAATATAGAATCTGCATAAGAAGTGAGTGGTCCACAGTATCAAAGGCAGCCGATAGGTCAAGGAGAATGAGGACCGAGAAATGTCATTTGGCAGTTTGTAGGTCATTTGAGACTTTGACACACGCATGTTTAAAGGCAGCAGGAAAAATCCCAGAGGTCAGGGAGGAATTAAAAATGTGAGCAAGAGCAGAGGAAAGGATGTTAGCGCAGTGTCTGAGCAGGAAGTAGGGCATGGGATCAAGGGTACGCATTGTAAGTGGCGAGGACAATAGGAGGTCGAAGACTCCAGAATGGGTGATGGGTGAAAGATTCCAGAACTGCGGGCGGTGGGGCAATTAATGTATTAATTATTAATGTGTTTGGGGTCATTGGATGTTAATAGATCCCCAGAGATCGGCCTTTCTTGTAGACGCATTGTGGGGTACGGGGAAGTTCTGTATGCTCATCGATTTTTTTAAGCTTATTTTTAATCAATTGGGAGCCCACATAGTATCCTTGTATAAAAGGGATTCCTATGTCCTGTCTCTTGGCTTTAGTCATAACAGTTTGATCTAAGTTAGATGATACTCGTGTATCACTCATGTATCACTCATGTATTACTCATGTATCACTCGTGTATCACCCATGTATCACTCGTGGATAACTCTTGTATCACTCGTGGATTTCTCATGTATCATGCATGTATTCACTCATGTATCACTCGTGTATCACTCGTGTATCACTCATGTATTACTCATGTATCACTCGTGTATCACTCGTGTATCGCTCATGTATTACTCGTGGATAACTCTTGTATCACTCGTGGATATCTCACGTATCATGCATGTATTCACTCATGTATCACTCGTGTATCACTCGTGTATCACTCATGTATTACTCATGTATCACTCATGTATCACTCGTGGATAACTCTTGTATCACTCGTGTATCACTCATGTATTACTCATGTATCACTCGTGTATCACTCGTGTATCACTCATGTATCACTCATGTTTCACTCGTGTATCACTCGTGGATCACTCATGTATCACTCATGTTTCACTCGTGTATCACTCGTGTATCACTCATGTATCACTCATGTATCACTCGTGTATCACTCATGTATCACTCGTGTATCACTCGTGTATCATTCACTCGTGTATCACTCGTGTATCACTCGTGTATCACTCATGTATTACTCATGTATCACTCGTGTATCACTCGTGTATCACTCATGTATCACTCGTGGATATCTCATGTATCACTCATGTATCACTCATGTATCACTCGTGTGACACTGGGCTTATAAATAAACTTCGGTGGTTATCGTAATGATCACAATAATGTGGTACAACAAAAAAAGGACAATCATTATGGTTCATTCTGTGCAGTATTAACCATTCATTTATCGTTTTTATGATAAAACATAGTTATGTTGAATTAGAACCTTATTAAACAATGTATCAAACACACATACAAAGGTTTTGCAGACATACTGTAGTGTGTGTATGTGTGTGTGTTAAGGGGGAGGGTAACTTGATGCAACGTTGCAGGGTATTGGTGGTAACTACTCAGCACAATCTCTAAAAAACATGGTCTTGTCCTAAACAGAAAAAGTGTGGAATAACTTAATAAAGAAGGAAATTCATCTTTCTTTTCTAGACATTTACAGGGTTATTCAATCAAAAGTTCTTATCGTTCAAAATGGTGCTAATTTTGCCACAACCAATCAGATGTTAGCTTTCAAATGTTAAATAAGATCTGATTGGTTGAGGCAAAATTAGCACCATTAGCACCATTTTAAACGATAGGAACTTTTATTGAATCTCCCTGTTAGTTCGTAAGAAGAAAGAAAAGGAAAAAGTAAGAAGAAAGGTTTTAATCTCTTTCCCATCTCAAGCGTCTTTCCCTGCAGTCTCTCCTGAGACTACAGAGCTGGAGATGGCAGGTTTAGTTTGTGTCAATATGCCTATATATAATCTCCAGCTACAGAGACGGGATTTACAGTCAAGACTTCAAGTGAAACTCGGAACGTTGAGGTGTCAATAAAAACTTTTCCAGAGAAAAGAAAAATAACAGAGGAACAGAGTTATTACTTTCTACTGTACACAATATCTTGGTCCTTTTATCTTTCTTACAGATATTACAGATCAGTGTTTATCGAGATGGGCTACAAGTAGCTCTTCGTCAAAGTGTCGTGTTCATTTGTCCTGCAGTAGTGGAGATGATTAATCTATAAATATGTCCCACTGAGATGACAAATCTCCAGTATGAACATATGAGGTGGTTTTATTGGTCTTGAAGGTTTGTCTGGTGGGTTGTTTGGAACCCACCAAGGGACAGGGAGGCCGTAAAGCTATTTATTTGGTTGGATAGTATTTCTTTAACAAGACAGAAGTTTTTTTATTTTTTTTTATTTTCTCGATGTGGCAAATACTTATAGGTTATAAGACTTAGAGGTTATAAGAAAATATTTCTATCATTGACTAGTTGTAAATTTGAAGCAGGAACTCCATAGCAGAACATGGAACAAAGAGTAAAATATCCCTGACCTTTTATTGAAGTCAAAGCTCCATGTATATTTAAAGGGGAACTAAAGTGGTAGAATGGGCTTTAGGCAAGAGTAGCGATATTTTATAAATATTAGGTTTACACAGAATATAGCAAGCTTGTTCTTTTAAATCCATATGCGCAGTTTTTAGTGCACATAAAAGGTGTATTACTATTTCTAATCTAAAGTAGGTGCAGTTTTAATTAGTTCTGATAAATAAGAAAACAATGCAATTTAGAGATTAGCTTGTTATTTATTCTCAGTCCCTAAGACATGGGCATGTGTGATACCCAGTGGGTACAGGAGGAGGAGCCTAGATAGCAGCCCCACTGGACAACTTAAAAACCATGTATCTTCACTGTCATTAGGCTGATGTCACTCTGAGTAGTTATGCACAATGCACTATGTACTTTGTTTCTAGACCTAGTTGTTTTTTCTCTTTAAGGCACTGAAGTTAACTGGGTCACTGGAAGCAATATGAAAAGTCTATTGCTGAGAAGAAGAAAACCATTAACAAGATAGGGTGGGCGCCTTGCTTTCAAATACTGGCTAACTGGTGGATAACAGAGAGACACCAATAAATGAGCATAGCCTTTAAAATGGATTCATTTCTAGCTCATTAAAAACAGAATATTGGCGGACCCAGGTAGAAGTGCCACAAAGCTCTGGGACCAGATGGTATTCATCCCAGGATTCGATTGGAGTAAAGCTCAGAAGTTGCAAGATGAATGTTGATTTTGGGTTTCTAGTGGATGTGATTTATTTGGATTTTGCAAAATACTTTTATTTAATACTTCATAGAAGGTTATTATGACTGGGAGGGCATGCACCAATTTGATGGATTAAATTACTTTTTGTTGGGTTGTTGAGAATTCTGGGTTTTTCACAGAGGGGTTAAACTTTATTGTCTTTTTTTCAACTTAATCCATGTACTGTAACTGAGTTTCACTCGTATATTATTAGGGAACTTTTAGCCACCCTCATATGTTATAATTGTAATGTACCCCCTGTTGTTAATTATAAGGATAGTAGAAGCCAATAAGGAATTCTGTGACCATTAGATCTACAATAAAGCAATTGCAATTTGTCCGTTACAATTGACTACATTTTATTGGCAAAATACTATTTTTTGGGAACTCCCAAAGCTCTGTAGTTGGAGATAAAGTACAAATTTACAAACTAATTCTCAACGATTTCCCCATGAAATAAAGGGAGGTTTACTGATAGATTTCTAAGTTTCTATTTCCTTTTTAATGTTGCTACTTTGTTTACCCGCTCTGAGAAATCTTCCCCTCTCTAAGGAATATTCTAGGTGCAATGATATTATACAGTAAGTGCAGATAATTCCCGCTGGCAATAAAAACATCACATTAAACAAAACGTACAACTCACATTTGTACAATTGTTTGTGTTTTTCCCTGGTATTAGTTTTGTGTTTTTTACAGATTCATTGTGTTTATTTTCTGTTTTATTTCTTTTGATCGCTCGGCCTCCTGGCACCTAAAGAGTTAAAAGTCAGTGCGATGATTCATAGAGGTGAATTGTACAGAGCAAGCCTGAGGCTCCTCCTATCGTATTGTCAATGGCAGGGTGAGTGACAGGAGGGAGTAATAGGGGTTGTGGTATTTATTTTAAGGGGGGAGGCAGTTTTTACCAGTTTATTACATGCAGTTGGTAACCAGATATTTAAGGTATCTTTCATTCTGGCTCCTCCCTCTGCTCTGAGCTTTTTAGAAGCTTAATCATGTGCAGAAGAGGCAGTTATGGAAACAGCAGTCAATCATTGGTTGTGATGTCATCAGTCACAGCCTTGATTGACAGCATGGAGGGAGGGGCCAGGTAACACCTTCAGAATCGGGACAATAATTATCCTTAAATATCTGGTTAGTGATACAGGTAATAAAGTGCTGAAGATATCAGTTGGGGTTGGGGGCAGGTAACTAAAAAGTGACCAGTTCTTTGTTTTAATGGTGGACGTGTCCTTTAAAGACAGAGAAAAAGGAATATGAACCTTGAAGAAAGAGAAGGTGGTGATTATTATGGTTTCCCCAGTCCCACTGAGCCTATAGACCATAGTCACCTCGATTCCGGGCCAAGGAACAAGTAACAATGATGGATTGGTCATTATTAAGTAACATCAGCAGATTGAAACTTGTGTTTTTCCCCCGTTATTGAAAGTCTGAGCTCGGTCGCCTTTCGCTGGATTCGTCGCTGTTGGCAAAACCTTTTAATAAAAGATCGGAAAATCTGTTATTTTGTAAGTGCTGAGAACTGAATATACAGTTAATCAAGACGAAGGACTTGGGTTAGAAGAGAACTCGGTTCATAGGTTAATCCCTGGAGAGTTTCTCAAGCTCTGATTGTTACTAACACAAAATTCTGCTTTGTAAACATTGTGCAGAGCTAAGTATGGAATCTTCTAAATCTAGTTAACTTGCTCTGCAAACACCCACAGCATTGCAAACATGGGAATAAGGACTGAACTCTACATTTAACCCTCACCAACACTGATTAGCCCATGGGGCCATGAATGAAATGATCTAGAAATGTCATGGAAGGGGGGATATTGTTTAATCTTCACACTACATTATCAACTGAGATTTGGTAAGAGATTCAGCCCCAAATCCACCATTATTTCTCAATATACAAATAAACCATTTAAAGAGTAGGCTTCTGGGTAATCCCTGATACATTTACCTAGAGCTGAAGCACTCTTTAAAGGAGTTAAAGTCAAGCTACTGTAACTGAATCAATAACAATAAGTGCAAATTTAACCCTTTCTTTGCGCCAGCTGCACGCAAGTGGTAACATTGCCCATGTTTTTCCTGTTAGAAAGAATTCTTATGGAATTTAAAATGACCTATGAAGCAAATCTCCGTCTTAAAAATAAATTAAAGTTACCAAATAACTTTGTTCCACATTCACAATGATACGACAATTTGTGTCTCCCCTATCCCTTTGCTGTGGCTGTTGGTTGGTTGATTTAATTGACCAATGAATACTAGGGGTCAGCTCCTATGATCCATTGCAAAAAACTTTCTGCTCTTCATGCTGGCTGGAAAATAAACTGCAGAGCAATAGCAGTGAATACTGGGGCCAGGGGGTCCAGATGGGGAACATGCTCACAAGGCTGTAGGATTTATTGGCAGAAACACGGGATCTTAGCTACAGTATCCATTTCTTACATGTTAATCTGCACACTTTTGTACACTTAGTGTACTTTAACTAATTGCGCTGTGTGTATAGAATGAATTACCCAGCGGCTGGTCTGAGAATAAGAATCGAAACTCATTTAAATATTTTAAGGCCACAAAGTATATTGAGCACGACAGCCACAAAGTATATTGAGCACAACAGGTAGAATCCTAAACATCGGTTATGCAAAATAATCTCACGATCTACCCTCCGTGCCAATTTTCAGCTGTTGGTTTCCAGGGTGGAAATAATCCAGTATTCATACCCCTATAATGAGACACTTCAACTGTGTTACACAGAAATAGAAGTGCAGTGGATAGAAAGTTCAAAGTTCAGAACTCAATGAAGAAATTCCATTCATCAGCCCAGCGACCACCAAGAAACACATTACTTCCCATAATCCCAAGAAGGCTTCATTTTACCATTGGAATATTGTTTCTGCTCATGTTCCAAACACCCTCACTGAATAATAAGCACCGTACGTCTCTTGGTCTTCTACTATCTATGGCTGGGAGATTTCTCTACTTCCAGCTGTGACGCCTCTCGCTATTCAATGAGAGCGACGGTAATAAAATCTCCAGCTGTATTAACGACGTTCTATTATTAATATGGATGGGAGACCAAGGGGAATACGTACTGACAGTGTCACTTCATGTTTATCTATAATAACCGGGGAATCCTTTTACTGGGTAAATACTGATATAATGTTTATAATGGAGACTAAAATGTCTCTGTATCCCTATAATAATCAATCTACTATGTCATGGAATTAATATTCTAATCCTATACGGAAAGGCTGGATGATTTTCAATCTCTTTTTTATATTTTAGAATAATAAAAATATAACTTGGCTCTGTTGTGGACTGTGTCCAATTCATTTCTTTTTTGGATCAATGAACGAGGTACATTTCCATTAACACACTTGTGAATAAGACGTGAGTATCTGCCAGTTGCGTAACAGGATTACACGTCTACATGACAGGATATTGTGTACTGGGGTCTAAAATATTCAACAGATATAAAGCTGAGTGTTAACTCAAGAGATGCTCACTGTTATTGGGGTAAAATATGTACGGGCTACTATACTAAAAATACATAGCAATAAACTGATTTGGTAACATTACTGCATGTACATTTATTCCAATTAAACCATTTTAAACCCAGTCGCTCCAACCCAACAAAAAGCAGTTCAGCCTTCTCCTTCCATCCACCTTGACCGGGTCTCCTATTTCATCAGACAAAACCATCCGCTCATGGACACACATGGACAGTCACTATCTGTAACCCTGGATAATTAATACAAAATATCCTGCAAGGAAAACTCAAAATCAAGTCTCTTCATTCACACCAAGTTACAGGACCCAATTCATTTGGTAAATCCAACAACAACAAAAACTTTATTGCTGGAATCAAAAGTTTAATATTCACACATAATCTTCAGTCCTAATTCCTTTTACATACATGACGTATATAATATTATTATAACATTATATTTATACAATGTATCGTTTCTAACAAGCGTTATCATCCATACTCCCAGTTTCAACTGCTCATTGTCTTCCATTAAAGTTTAAATGTCCATGATTGCTTGTACTATGAAGTTTCCCTGTTTGACCTTATTGAACATTTCCGATGAGTTCTACTTATTCCCAGACGTGTTCCTATTGAGCCTGGGTTGGCACACGCGTGCCGCTGGAATCCAACGCTTGGAAATAATAGACCATAAATCAGAACAGGCCGCGGTCTTAACTTTTCAAAACGTTCCCTTTCCATTCCAGGGAGAATTTCCTAAACTATTTTATTTCTAAAGGTTAAAACCACGAGAACGGTTCGGATTTTCTCGCCGGTTACTGGGGGATATGAGCGGAAATGGAATTTCAGTGTTTCCATTAAAAATAAAAATCAGTTTTTTTCCTCTGCCATTTATGACATCACCAGATGTATCTATTAAAGGGATATTTCAGCGCAGAACAACCGCCATGACAGGTATCACATAAATTCATTTAATGTGTTTTACCCTTTTCACAAATCTGCATATTTAAGCAGCAGATAAATGTCATTTACGTGAACGGGAACATTGGAGTTTAGTTGACAAGTTGACACCAAGATGGAAATTTACATTGCAGTTTATCTTTCTCCGTAAGTGGGGAAATGTGTTTTAACCATTTGGGGACAGTTTAACCCTTCACTGCCCTCTAATCGGGAATTTCCATTTAGTCCATTTTTTGTCAGAATTTTGAATTGAAGCACCCCCATTTCCTGTAGACTGTAAGCTCTTTGGGCAGGGTCCTCTCTCCTATTGTATCACGGTATTGCTGTAAGAAACTCATCACTCTGTTTACTTATATTATGTATTACCTGTGTATGTAATATGTATGACTTAGTATAACATGTATTACCCTGTATGTCATGTATGACTATGTAATTGTAATGCGTCACGGAAGATGTTGGCGCTATATAAATCCATAATAATAATAACATGAAGCATCCCCAAAGAGGTCCTTGACCAGAATAACACTTTAGATTTCCAGATAAAACATTTTATACAAGATTTTATGAGATTAGCGTCTCATATCGACTGAATGGCTTGATAACATATAAGCATCGTTTAAAGAACAATTAAAGGAAAAGTTCACTCAATAATTGAACTATTCCTTTAATGTATTGATTGAAGCCTGGGAGGTTAAGGAGCTATGTCCTACCTCCCGTTCTTCAATCAATAACTCAGGAGCCTGGGATGAAGGTAAGTATACCTTTTGCGTGATCCATCGCTGCATTAATCTCCGACCGGTTCCTGGTTCTAATTCTCTATAGCGCTCATTATTGTGCATGCGTGATAAAGGGAATTAGAGCTATAAAGCCTGAGATTTGGAGTTCTGCAGCGGTGGATCGCGTGAAAGGTAAATATACTTACCTTCAACCCGGGCTACTGTATTATTGATTGAAGAACGGGAGGTAAGACATAGCTCCTTAACCTCCTAGGCTTTAATCAATACTTTAAAGGAATAGTTCAATTTGGGAGTGAGATATTCCTTTTAAACTCTGTAAACAGACTCCCTACACATAATAGTACCCAGGGTGAGGATGGAAACAAAGAGATTCCCAGTTTTACAGGTAATATTTATAGTTTATGGGTTTTTCCAACAATTTAATGAAAAATAATAATAAAATTAAATATTATTACACTTTGGTTAAAATGGCCATGGTCAGGGAGTGCCCTGTGTTGTTTAGTCCACACCCCGAGCAGACACTAGTTACATATTGTGAATACCGTTGCCATCATACAAGGGTCCCGATCGGTGCGGATCCAGAACAATTCCTCTTTACAGGAGCTTCTTCACCAGAATTCCTCCCTCCCAATCCCCTTTAATCCAAGATTAGATGGTCAGAGGGCCATATTCAATAACTCGTGGTATCAGATTTTGTGAAGTTCGGACATCTCTAATTAGATATCACTAGATCCAACAACGTATTCTGTCTAGTTGAAACTTCTACATCTGTGAAAGAAAATCTCATATAGAAAATTTAAGAACTTGATGCTTCTTTGGCATCTGTTGGCTTATAACATACACCAACAATTAATGCTTCCTGTACACAGCTCCACTCATATTGTTTCTGCCATATCGTTTATACTTCCATCTATCTCATCTTTTAAATTTGGCTTCAGTTCCTGTTTAACATACATTCATACCCCCCTCCTTTCTTATTAACGCTGTCATGTCTAAATAAAGAGTATCCTTCAATATTTACTGTCCAGTCATGTGAATCCTTTAGCCATGTTTCTGCTATACCGATCACATCATACCTTTCTTTTAAAGCTATTAGTTATTTTTTCCCAATTTTTCCAGTTAGTCTTCTTGCATTTGTAAACATACATTTTAGATTATCATTCAACTTACTTCCAAACTTGGACATACATGCCTCCTTATCCTCTACGCTACCCCCTCCCCCATCTCCTCCCTGCCCCTGATCCATAACTTCTCTATCTACCCCTGTTTAGTCCAACGTACACCCCCTCCAATACCTAGTTTAAAATCTCCTCCAACCCCCTAGCCATCTTCTCCCCCAAAATAGCTGCACCATCATCATTGAGGTGCAATCCGTCTCTACTAAAGAGCCTGTAGCCAACAGAAAATTCAGCCCAGTTTTTTTAAAAACCCAAACCCCATCTCTTTACACCACCCTCTTAGCCACGCATTTATACTCCTAAGCTCCCATTGCCTCCCTAGTGTAGCACGTGGCTGCGGCAGTATTTCTGAAATCACTACCCTTGAGGTTCTAACTTTAAAAGGGAATCTCCACTCATAATAACAAATTTTTGCCATTCAGTTGTATTGAAGAACAGGAGGTAAAAGAGCTGTGTCTTACCTCCCGTTCTTCAGTAAAACAATCAGGAGCCAGGAGAGAAGGTAAGGAACTTAGCCGATCGCTTGCTCCCCCGTTGCATAGTCTGGCAGGTCCCAGCGGACTCTATATTGTATGTGCATAGAATACAGAGTCAGTCGGTACCTGCCAGACTATAGATACCATGAAAGATGTTGGCGCTATATAATTCCACAATAATAATAATAGATACCCTTTAAACTTATAAACCATTTTTTTAACTCCTATTACTGTAGGATGCCAACATAAGATTGCTTTCATTTTAAGGTATTTTATCTATGACAAATTTTCAAACATTCTTTTAATCAGTAGAATTTTTGTTGTTGTTCTTCTCCCCTGTGTCTTGACATTAAACTTATTTACAGCACTTTAATAGCGAGAGAACATTCCCGCTGGGCTAATTTCACATTACCTACAAAAGGCATTCTTTATTTGTGTCTGTCATTACAACTACTTTTGTCTTTAAAATCACAGTTTCCACGATTACCTCTTAAAACGATTGTTCACTCGAAAAGTTAAATTTTCCTTTAATGTATTGATTGAAGCCCGGGATTTTAAGGAGCTATGCCTTACCTCCCGTTCTTCAATCAACTGACCAGGAGCCAGGGACGAAGGTAAGTATATTAACCTTTTGCGCGGTCCACCACTGCATAGATGAAAAATAGCTCCTTAACCTCCCGGGCTTCAATCAATGCATTAAAGGAAAATTTCCCTTTTCGAGTGAACTATTCCTTTAAATACCCAATGCAAAGAAGGGAATATTGGGATTGTTGGATGTAAAATACAAAAATAAAAGTGTAAGATTATTTACATAGATGTTGCAACACTATTAACGAACGGGAAGATGCAATAAAAGTTCTTATCATTGAAAACGGTGCTAATTTTGCCCCAACCAATCAGATGTTATTTACTATTTGAAAGCTAACATCTGATTGGCTGGGGCAAAATTAGCACCAGTTTTAACAATAAGAACTTTTATTGCATCTCCCTGTTAGTCCCTAATAAAATAACCTCATACGCCTACTTTTCATCGTCTGTGGTATAGAGCGACAAATAAATGGAACAATATTTCTAGTTTTTGTAGGAGAAATATATTTATACAAGTCTCTTTTTATCTAATTGGTTCAGTCTAAAAGTAAATTGAGTAGGATTTCAGGTGCATCTTAACTTCACATTGCTATTGAATATGTCTGGTACCTTTATAAATAATGAACAATATCCTAGAGGCTTCCCGGAGGGGACCACTCGCATTCCAACCTATTCCAAGCATTGCGCCCTTTACAATGAATCTCTCCGACTGTGTTAAGCAAAAGACTAAAAAATAAAGAAGTTTTGGGATTTAGATGAACTGTAAGATTGGTTTGTGTGTAGATTTTTATTCATATAACCTCGTGTAAATTGATTCACACCACCACATTTATGAATTCAACCATGTATGGAAATATAGCGTGGTCTTTAGCAGGAGATACGCCTTCGCATAATAGGGGGAATAAGTAGATCCAGGTAATCGAGTAGAAACAGAGGAATAGAAACCAGATGGAATAAATCATGAGGGTTTCATCCACTGTTACATCACAAATAAATGTAAAACAAACATGGAATCCATTCATGTCACATTGACTCTCCTCATTGATGGAATGTCCACTAGTAAGTTCCAGTTTCAACACAAACCGGATTTTGAAATTCCACTAATCTGGCGGAGTCAAAACTTCTGAAAAATTCAAATATCAGTATCCTAAAATTGCAGTTGAACATTCAATACAGCACTTGTTTTGCTTAGAGTTAGTATCCCTCCTCTCTCTTTTAACCACTCCCACTTCCATATGACCTGACTTTCTATGAAATCAAGCAATACCACCTGTCAAAACTTGACACAAGTACCAGCATACCAACTGACTATATACTCTGTCACCATTCCAGCTACAGCAAAAAAAGAAAAATATGTGATTACTTGATTGACAAGTAAAATGCAAGATGCTTCAGATTGGGCAGATCAACCAGTGGTGGTTGGGAAGAATTATTGTTTCCAGTAATGGGCAATTTAATTTTTTTTTTTTTTTAGTATAGATGCCCTTTAACAGCAAAAAAGCAGTTTTTACCGGTTTCTAAAAATGGTTGAGTCGTTTTAGCCACTTTGTATGCCAATATGCGATGAAATGGGGGATCTGCGGCAATAATGCCATAAATCTTTTATAAATATACCCCAATTCTCTCTTGAAGACAAGACAATTGAGAAACGGATTCTATAGATGTCCAGAGAAGGGATTTTGAACTGTGTTGCAATTAAATGCAGGAATCTCAAAGGGCATGGTCATATCTACAAAAACCAAGTAAAGTATATTTAAATGTAAATTTATATGGGGTGCAATAGAGATGTCCGAACTTCACACCGCTCGAGGATCCGCAAATTTTCGAAAAAATTCGAAAATTCGAAAATCCGCGAGCGGACCCATTAAAATTTAAAAAACCTCGAAAATACGCGAAATCCTCGTAATTTCGTAAATTTTAGAAAATACGTATTTCCGAAAATACGAGGAATCCTCGTAATTTCGAAAATATGTATTTTCGAAAATACAAGAAATCCTCGTCATTTTGAAAATTTTCGAAATGACGAGATTTCTCTTATTTTCGAAAATACGAGAAATCCGCGGTTCGGAAGTCTGAAAATCCGGAAAAATCCGCCGTTTGCGAACGGGATAAATCCACGGCGGATGCGGGTTCGGATCCGAGAACCGGCCATCCCTAGGAAGCAAAAACAACCAAATTCATAAAGAAATCAAAGTCATCAGTGGGTTCAGTTTTCACCACATTAAACTCACCTCTAACTTAAAGTGCCCAATATGTAATTCTAATAATACTCACCATTCTATTTGGGGTCCTCAGTGTTGGATCAGCCTAAATCTCACACTAATATATATTAACCAATGGAAAATAACTCAAGACAAAATCTTTTACACTGTAAGAATAAGTGGGACAAAACTCTGTGGCCCTAGTTTGGGACAAAACTCTGTGGTCCTAGTTCTAAACCCACACCTCTTGTTATAAGTGCAGTTATATAAGTGCAGTTTGTCTCTTATTGAACGAGAGGGGGGAAATGTTCTTTCTCTTTTATTCCTGCCAAATCCTACCTATCTAAAATTCTTTATAACAGTACAAACCTTTGTTCAGGTTCGATTACAATGAACGTGGCAGGTGGAATCTTTATTAGAAATGTGAAGGTCGTAGAATAAGGTGGTTGGTGTCCTGCTGCCCGGGTTTAGAATCAAATAAAAATCGCTCTACAATTCCTTTTAAGATTTATTGCAGGCGATTAAAGGATCGTAAACCGCTCTTCCCTCCGTATCTCTGAAAATAACACATCTTTATGGGTAGATAACCGTTATACCAGGTGATTTATCTTGTAGCAAAGGTTTAATTTAGGGACATAAAAACACTTAAAGGAAAACTACAACTAGCTTTAAATACAAATCTGTATTAAAAAACACCATCACCAGATTACAAATCCTCCTAAATTATAGGCCTGAATGAATGAATTCTATCTACTTACGCCTTTAACCAGGTCAAATGCACACAGAGAAGCCATTTTCATTTATCGCCTGTGACAAACAGAATATGTTTAAGTGCATGCGTCAGCATTCAAGACATTACGCCAGGAAAGACCAGTGCACATGTGGAAACCTGTATATTGGTGACAGACTCAAACATGATAATTACAATGTAACCATAACCACTCAAAATCAATTAATGTTTATAGACATTACTATTACTAGTATGATACCAACCAGCTCAGCAGTAATATTATGAATTGATGTGGGTAAGTTTAAGGGAAAACTGTGATGTACAAACATATATTTAATTCCAGAGGCCTATGTATTACGTTTAAAACATTCCTTGGATTGACTTTCTCATTGAATTGTAACCCATGCTACTGGAAATTGAACATTATCATTAAGGGGTGGGAAGACTGGTCCATGTCATTACTATTGTGTCTGATAATCAACCTTAATAGTGACTGTAAGAACTAAAGCTGGTAGCAACTGTTTTTGCAGTGGTTTTTCTGATAGCGCTGTGGCCCTAAAGCTGATACCAGCCAGCGTTTCAATACCGTTCAGTATCAACTTGCCAACGGGGCGAAATAAATAAATTAGAAGATCTTCTCAGAGCTTTAGTTTTGTACATGGAGATGTCTCTCACCACATGGAGATGTCTCACCACATGGAGATGTCTTTCACCACATGGGGATGTCTCTCACCACATGGAGATGTCTTTCACCACATGGAGAGGTCTCTCACCACATGGAGATGTCTTTCACACCACTGGGGATGGTCTCTCACCACATGGAGATGTCTTTCACCACATGGAGAGGTCTCTCACCACATGGAGATGTCTTTCACCACAATGGGGATGTTCTCTCACCACATGGAGATGTTTCACCACATGGGAGAGTCTCTCACCACATGGAGAGTGTCTTTCACCACATGGAGAGGGCTCTCACCACATGGAGATGTCTTTCACCACATGGAGAGGTCTCTCACCACATGGAGATGTCTTTCACCACATGGGGATGTCTCTCACCACATGGAGATGTCTTTCACCACATGGAGAGGTCTCTCACCACATGGAGATGTCTTTCACCACATGGAGAGGTCTCTCACCACATGGAGATGGTCTTTCACCACATTGGAGAGGTCTCTCACCACATGGAGATGTCTTTCACACATGGAGAGGTCTCTCACCACATGGAGATGTCTTCACAACATGGAGATGTCTTTCACCCACATGGGGATGTCTCTCACCACATGGAGATGTCTTTCACCACATGGAGGTCTCTCACCACATGGAGATGTTTTCACCACATGGGGATGTCTCTCTCACCACAGGAGAGGTCTCTCACCACATGGAGATGTCTTTCACCACATGGAGATGTCTTTCACCACATGGAGAGGTCTCTCATCACATCCAATAGAGGGATCCCCCCCCTTATTTATTGGGTTTATTTGAACAAAAAGAGGGTAAAACTATTGATTCATTAACATGAGTATTTGAATTGTCTGTCTACCTAATCATGTAAATGCAGACGTCAGCTTTGTGAAGAGCAGAAGTCCAACCAAACGGCCATAAGTTTATATTGTCAGAGATGACCCAGAATTTGAAAGCTCACATGCAAATCACCACTGGGACATGAACAGACTCATTGATACCGTAACTTTTTAAAATTATATTAGAGATTCTTTGTTTTTTTTTAATCTGTTTATTGTCTGGGTCTCTTAGGAGCCCTGATGAGGACTAAGAAGAACTAGATTTATTATCCTGAAATAACGAGGGGCCACTTCTCCAGACAGGGTGTAAGCTTTTCCTGATTTGTATTTTTCAGAAAGGTTTCCTGTTGTCACCTCCAAAGTAAGTCTTAAAGTATCTACAAAAAGGACCAGAACTTGTATCTATTTCTGATCTTATAATTCATTCTTGATCATTAGAATTAATCTATGCTTCCTTTCCTTAGGTACAGATACACAGGTAACAAGTTAGTGTTAGACTAAGAGGGGCAAAGAAATCGGTTTATATGAAGAGCTGACAATCTAGCAGACAAAAAGTTGAAGGTTAAAGGGGAACTTTGGTCTCCGAACTGTTAAGTTTAAATGAAAGGCCAGTTTCCTACCTTTAAAATGAGCCATCAACCACCTCTCTATGTGCTCCACAGCCCAAGATATACAGAAATGACTGACCAGAAAGTTAATGGGTGGGAGGCTGACATTCCTGAGGCTTCTCCTGCACAGTGCCGCTGGCGAGCACAGCCTAAGACTCCCTCAGTGTGTAAGGGAGACAGGAAGTCCCTCCTCCTTTCTGCTGTGTGAAGTCTTTTCAGTTCTTACTCTGTTCTCACTCTGCCTGATAAGGCTGTTTCCACAGAGTTTTCTGTAGAGGAGGTCTGATTGGCCCACAGCACCAGCGAGTGGGCTAGGCTTATGCACCCGCTTGCGGGCTGGACTTATGCACCCGCAAGTGGGCAGGACTTATGCACCCGCAAGTGTGTGGGGCTTAGGATCCCGCGGGTGGGTGGGGTTTAGTCACCCGCCGGTGTGCGAAGCCATGGCACCCGTGGGTGGGCGTGGCCACATGGCGCTGTAAGAGAATGGGCCAAGGGGGGCCTGCAACTGAAGGGACCATGGGTCCATGAGTGGGAGGGACAAGGGGGCTGTAAAGGGGAGGAAGAGACACAGGGCAGATTGACTGACATGGTTTTAGAGCAGGAAGCAGGAAGTGCAGGAGACCCTCTGATGCTGCTGCCATATCACACACAAAAATGTAAATATCTTCAAAACTATGCAAAATAAACAATTAAATAAATTGCAAAAATTCTCAGGAGAGAAATTCCTATCAATTTACCTAAAGTCATTTTTGGACCACAGTTCCCCTTTAAAAGATAAAAAGTCTGTGGCTTGGATGATGCTGAACACTCATTTAAAAGTTTACATCCTTCTCTAATATGAGCATTATATGTGCCCATGTCAGAAAGCTACAGTGTTAGCAAGTGGAGGTGATCTGTCAGCAGCCATAACAGGAGCACCAATAATTTACTACTGAGATCTGCAATAAAAAGTAAAAATGGGAGGTAGTTGCTCTGTTATTATAGAGAGAGAGATTATAAATATATCTCACTGCAAACTACAGCCTATAACATATGGACTGGGCATCTGAGAAGGGCACATTGAAAATTAAATTAGAAACTATTCGTGCTGAGAACATTGTCCATCTTGGTAAAGTTCAGTACACGCCATTGCTAGAGACAGATGTTGTCTATCAATATCACGCTAGAATGAAAGGTATACAATTTAAATGCAGTGTAAAGACACATTAATAAAATCTTTCATCTTCCCTTAAAAGTCTAAATCTTGCAAAATTATAAGACCTTAGTGCCATTCCACACAGAAGGCAAACAACCAAGATATTGGTAATATAAATCATTCTGATTCCTTTGTGATAAATGTTTCTGGCCGCGGTTCAGGAAAATAATTGTTGGCCGGTGATACCATGTCACAGAGCGAACGTTCCCAGAAAATAAAACCATAGATGTCCTAAGAGGACCAGGACAGAGAGAAAGAAGAGGAAAGGAGGAATCTGTTCCAAGTGAGAGACATTAGTTCTGCTCTAAATATCCCAGTTATTAACTAAAGGGTTTCTGTAAAATCTCTAACCTGCCACATCCTTAAATTCTCATCAAATGCCTGTCATGTAGGCTAATTGGTGATTATTAAAAAGAAAAGCTCTGCAGAACCGAAAGAAAATAATAGAAATAATAGGACACAAGATACACACAATTATAAGTTCCAAATGACGGGACTTTGTAACTATTGCAGTAATGTGCGGCAGATAATGCCTCTAAGTAATTATTTTTATACTACACAAGTTTTAGTGAGTCATGTGACACCAATGAAATTGCTAAGCACCAAATAAAACTTATGACATAGTAAAGGTTTTTTTAAGCAGCCGATGACATAAGGTAGGCTCCTTTAAAAAAATGCCTGAAAACCAAACATCGGTTTATACTCGAGTCAATCGCCTACCTTTCAGTAATCCGGTGGCCACTCGCTCTGCTTTGACTGTTCTGCAGCAAATAAAGCATGCTGGGAGTTGTAGTTTCCAAACATCTGGAGTGCCAAGGAATTTAGAGTTACTGTGTGGGATTACTGTATATTAAAAAGGCAACTAATGCATCAAAACAATACAGAATCAGGAGGATGGTCTCAATTGTAAAGAAGATTGCCTTCTGATTCTTTATTGTTTTGAGGCTTTAATTGCCCTTTAAATGGACAGCAGAATTCCCATATAGCAGTCCCATACGGTAATAGCCAAATCCAGTATGGGATTACTGTATGGGAATTCCACTGTCCATTTAAAGGGCAACTGAAGCCTAAAAACAATACAGAATCAGAAGACAATAGTGGTCACATTTTCTACCTTTGGTTTATACTCGAGTCAATCAGTTTTTACTCCTTTTTCAGGTAAAAATAGGTACCTCGGTTTCTACTCAGGTCAGTTTATACTTATAAAATAAGATTCTTCCCAACAATGCGAGTCCTAATGCGTCTTATTACACTGGTGGCACTTTTACACACAATGCCATTCTGTTTACTGCCTTCAAAGCAAAACACTTACGGAGATTCAATAAAAGTTCTTAACGTTAAAAATGGTGCTAATTTTGCCCCAACCAATCAGATTTTAGCTTCCAAATGTTAAATAACATCTGATTGGTTGGGGCAAAATTAGCACCATTTTAAACGATAAGAACTTTTATTGAGTAACCCTGCTTATTGTTTAAAATGGTGCTAATTTTGCCCCAACCAATCAGATCTTATTTAACATTTGAAAGCTAACATCTGATTGGTTGGGGCAAAATTAGCACCATTTTAAACGATAAGACCTTTTATTGAATCTCCCTGTTAGAGGGCTATTCTAATTTTAAAGTCATGTTTGTAGTGATGCTATAAGAATTTGGGATGAACCTGATAAATCCTCTGATATACAGTAGCTATAGAAATGTTGGTTAATATCAGTCCTGTGTGCAATTTCTATATAATAACCTGGAAATCCGACTTCATTTAAATAAACAGAAATTCAGAAAAACTTAAATCAGCTTAGAAGTTTAATTTAACAAAATGAAATGGTTTTTGTAACTAATCTTAATATTAAATGGATTTGTGGCTCTCGATCTTTCCAAACCAATTTAGAGATTTGGAAATAAAGGGACTAGCTACAGTATATTTAAACACTTTGGATGGAAATGGTAGTTCTAACGGTTTTGCGTGTTTAATGGCAGAGTCGCTTTTTAATGCCTTTCCACTTTATTTCATGCGTCTGTGCGAACGAGAGATATATTTGTGTGATGATTTCAGGTATATTAGGTCAAACAATAAAGTGTAAGGAACTAAATATTATTAGTAGGACGGGGAGATTAAAAAGAGAAAAATTCTGCTAAATCAGCACATTCCTACCTGGCTGCTTCCGGAAAATAAAATCCGTTCACAGATAAAATTCATATTATCTTATTTCTTTTACCAAAGGAATTCAGTTTGGAATGTATTTGAAATGTGTATCGAAATAAGAACAACAAAACAATTCATATTTTGTAATAAAATTGGAACACATCACCCATTGCATTCTGGTAGGATAAAACTGATAAAATGCTTGAGTGCCTCCATTATTGTCCTAACATTATCAATGCGACTTCACCAATATCATTCTGATAAATTTATCTGTCAAGTCATTGTCCTGGACTCTTGTAGTACTTGGGTAGGTATTACCGAGATCATTGGGTAAAAAGCAGTTAATGCTGGAGTGACTAGAAAGGCAGGGGTTAAACTTCTGACAATCTCCCATAGAACAAAGTAACAAACTTCTATCTGCACCTATGCATGAGACCAGAGCAAGTGTCTGCATGGGAACAGATGACATGTGATTTTATTGGTCTGTGTAAATCCTTCTGGCCATAATGATCTATGGGATGTGGATGATTCTAGTGATGATAATAATCTACCACTTGATGAGGATCAGCTAGAATACAGCAGTTATGTGGACCTCCAGATGATTGACATACAATCCAGATGATTGACATACATTGATTATCTTTTCTATGTTTATAATGTATGCCAGTGTGCAGATAATATGATATTGTATGGGGCCTAGGAATGTGCATTGATTATCTTTTCTATGTGTATAATGTATGCCAGTGTGCAGATAATAGATATTGTATGGGCCCAGGAACGTGCATTGATTATATTTTTTTGTTTATAATGTATGCCAGTGTGCAGATAATATGATATTGTATGGGGCATGGAACGTGAATGATTATTTTCTATGTGTTATAATGTATGCCGTGTGCAGATAATATGATATTGTATGGGGCCCAGGAATGTGCATTGATTATCTTTCTATGTTTATAATGTATGCCAGTGTGCAGATAATATGATAATGTATGGGGCCTAGGAATGTGCATTGATTATCTTTTCTATGTTTATAATGTATGCAGTGTGCAGTAATATGATATTGTATGGGGCCTAGGAATGTGCATTGATTATCTTTAGTTTTTAATGTATGCAGTATGCAGATAATATGATATGTATGGGGCCTAGGAATGTGATATGAGTATCCTTTCTAGTTTTATAAAGGTATGCCAGTGTGCAGATAAATGATATTGTATGGGGTCTAGGAATGTGTATTGATTATCTTTTCTATGTTTATATATATAGATATACTGTATATACAGATAATATGATATTGTATGAGGCCTAGGAATGTGCATTGATTATCTTTTCTATGTTTATACATATAGATATACTGTATATACAGATAATATGATATTGTATGGGGTCCTAGGAATGTGAATTGATTAGTTTCTATGTTTTTCATAAAGGTGTAGATATTTCACTGCGGTCAGCGGCTCCCTACCCTAATCTCTACACAGTGGTAGAGATTGAAATGTATATTCTGCAGGACATAAAAGTCATGGATAGGTAACCAGTACTGTAGATCTCCAGATGTTTGAAAACTATTACTCCAAGCATTTCTTGGCTATAGAGTGAATTCTGGATGTAGTTTTTAAACCATCTGGATAACTACTGGTTACCTATCCCTGTCACAGATCAACAAGAAAATAGTTGCAGAGAAGGATTTAAAATGAGCTGAGGCTCAAGGGTAGGTAGTAGGGGACAGTAGAGTCCCATGGGTAGGTAGTTTGGGACAGTAGGCCCATGGAGTAGTAGTTGGGGGACAGTAAAGGCCCATGGGTAGGTAGTAGGGAACAGTAGAGGCCCATGGATAGGTAGTTGGGGACAGTAAAGGACCATGGGTAGGTAGTTGGGGACAGTAGAGGCCCATGGGTAGGTAGTTGGGGACAGTAGAGGCCCATGGGGTAGTAGTTGGACAGTAGAGGCCCATGGGTAGGTAGTAGGGACGAGTAGAGGACCATGGGTAGGTAGTTGGGGACCAGTAGAGGCCCAGGGTAGGTAGTTGGGGACAGTAGAGTCCCTGGGTAGGAGTTGGGGACAGTAGGGCCCATGGGTAGGTAGTTGGGACAGTGACCAGTGGAGGTAGTTGGGGAAGAGAGGCCCATGGGTAGTAGTTGGGGACAGTAGAGGCCCATGGGTAGGATTGGCAGTAGAGTCCCATGGGAGGTAGTTGGGGACAGTAGAGGCCCATGGGTAGGTAAGTTGGGGAGTAGAGGCCCATGGGTAGGTAGTAGGGGACAGTAGAGGACCATAGGTAGTAATGGGGACAGTAGAGGGACCAGGTAGGTAATTGGGGACAGTAGAGGCCCATGGGTAGGTAGTTGGGGACAGTAAGAGGACCAGGGGTAGTAGTTGGGGGACAGTAAAGGACCATGGGTAGGTAATTGGGGACAGTAGAGGCCCATGGGTGGTAGTAGGGGGACAGTAGAGGACCAGGGAGGAGTTGGGGACAGTAAGGACCATGGATAGGTATGGGGACAGTAGCCCATGGGTAGGTATGGGGACAGTAGAGGTAACCATGGCGTAGGTAGTTGGGGACAGAGTAGACCAGACAGTAGCGGGACAGAGTAAGCAGCAGTACGCAGTAGGGGGGTACAGTGTGCCCAGTAGCAAGTGGGGACAGTAGAGGCCCATGGGTAGGGGTACGGGGACAGTAGAGGACCATGGGTAGGTCGTGATAGTTGGGGACAGTAGAGAACCCATGGGTAGGTAGTAGGGGACAGTAGAGGGGCCCATGGGTAGGGTGGGGGAAGGTAGAGGCCCATGGGTAGGTAGGAGGGGGACAGTAGAGGCCCATGGGTAGGGTAGTTGGGTAGGGAGGTATTAGATAAATTATACATTTTACTCATACCAGGGACCTCCTACCTGTGGTCTACATTTTTTTTTTAAATATAACTCCCAGCATACACTACGCACTTACAATATCAGAAGGGATCCAGGGAATTTAGGTTTCACACATGGGATGCCTGCAAGTTGAAGACCCTGCTATATATTTAGTGGTTGGTGGGGTTTGTTTCTATGAAATGTGGTGATGATAAAAACATTTATTTTAACTTTTGTGGGTAAGAAGCGGGATAGAAAAGAAGGTTCGGGGGCGGGTACGGATTTTTTGGGTCGGGTGTGGGAAATTGAGTGGTAAATGAGTTGGTACCCAGAATTCCTGTATAACTCAGTCGGGTCCTGTACCTTTATATAGACACAGAACTCCTTCAGTGACTTCTAATATCCTTATAATTTACAGTAGGGGTCTAATTATCCCTATAATACGTGAGTGGTACCCAGAATTCCCTGTATAATTCAGTCTGTGTCCTTGTACCTTTATATAGACACAGAAACTCCTCAGTGACTTCTAATATCCTTATAATTACATAGGGGGAACATATCCCTATAATACATGAGTGGTACCCAGAGTTCCCTGTATAACTCAGTCTGGGTCGTGTACTTTATATGGACACAGAAATCCTAGTGACTTCTAATATCCTTATAATTACAGTAGGGGATACATATCCTTATAATACATGACATTGTTGCTAAAATTAATTACATTTTTGTTTTTAAATAAATTGGTGTTTCGTGGCAAGTCACAGCGAGGGGTGCAAGGAATTCTGGTTGCCAAGTTATTTCTAATTATGGGTTAAGTGACAAACTATTTATTGTAACCCAATGAGGAAGGGAATGAAGATATTCACACAGAAACCCCCAGTAAGAGAAATAATGGGCAATCAACGGAAATGTAAAAATCCATCATGGAAGAAAAAAAATAACTGAAGTGAAAGGAGTAAACACAATGGTCTATCAGGAGGGAACCTCGAGTAGAAGAAATGAATGTTTGTTCTCTATTTTATTTATAAACTACAGGGAAGAGATGTCAATGGGACCACAAGGAAAATAGAATTTCTATAGATTCGTCCCACGCCCCCAGGAATATATAAAAAAGATTATAATCCCACGTTTATAAACTATGGGGTGGATTTATAAAGGAACGCTTTAATGTCGCCATTTGTTATCGCTAGTCTTGGCAATGGCGGACAAGTTATTTTCGATGATTTATTTAAAACCGGTTGGTTTCCGCCGCGTTGGCAATGCCGCAATTTCAGAAAAACACGAAATTCTAGAATCGGTAAACTGAACAAAAATAGTAATACACCCCCACCCACCCCCATGGACTTTATTTGTATTAAGATTAGAAGCCCACCATGGGGAATAGTATGTAAGTCTTTTGCAATCTTTAAACTGGAAGGAGAACTTTAGCCAATGGGGTTTTACTGGGTTTGTAACATCAATGTTTGCCACATAAATTGCTGAACGTACAATGTTTTGGTGGAAAACATCAGAGAGGGCCCTTCTGTCTGTGTTTTTTATTAGATTGTTCTGGGAGATTCCTGTCAAAGCACAGCCTACACTCCCATCCAATAAGAAAACAGATAATCTCAAGGTCCACATGGCATCGTCCTCCACCATCACACACAAAGATAATGATCAGATAACAGCCATCAAATGCCAATTGGAACTTAACGCTTTGCCCGTTTAGGGTCTGAAGAAGTTGAATATATTGCTGAATTAGAAGGCGGTCATAGACCTTCCAGAAGTAGAAAGGATTCATAAGCAATAGAGGAAAAATAGACCGACAGTGTAAATAAAAACCAAATGTTGGCATTAAACAGCCATCGGGGACATGTTCAATGCTGTCACGTTAGATTTTAATTAAGTATCGTCAAAATATGTAAGAAAATGAACGAAAGGTTTGTAGGAAAATCATTGTTTGTTTCCTAACACTTTTGCCTATCTAAGTACAAAGGACTACTGTCTAAAAAATAAATGAATTCAATCAGTGTCTGATGCAACTGGTTAATAGCATTAATACTTCCCTAGTTATGTTCCTATAGAACCACCTACATATTACATTTCTCTAAAGTTTCATTCTGTTCTTAAGTTATAAAGGAATAGACATAAATCCAAGAAGGAACTCTGAGGAGAAATAGGTTGGAGAGAAGAATAGATGTTGAGAAGGCAATAGAACCAGATAATTGTGATGGGGAATGATGATAGGACTACATGGAACGTCCCAATGACAAAGATAGGAGGTTAAAAAAAGGAAGCTAATCATGTGATACCACCATATGTGGTTCTCTCCTGGTGTTGTAACAAGGAATTTCCACCGGGCTCATCATGGACCCATGAGACTTCTGTACGGTACACCATTGGTAAGCCAAAAATAGTCTTGACGGAACAGTGGAGTACCATCTATCAGATTGGTATTATTACTCATGGTCCAGAAACAAGTGCAACAAACTACAAATCCTGGAAGTACGCCCTGGTATTTTTTTTAATCAAGAAAGATAGATAAAAAGATTAAGTTAAAAAAAGACACAATGAATTAACAGGTGACCCACAACAACACATATTTGTAGCCAAAGGGAATCAGGGCTTGTGAATAACAATTATTTCTGGTACGTGTTTATTATAATGACTCTAACCTGGAATCTACAAAAAACACAGAGCATCGCAGGAAGGCGATTCAGCGGCCGTATTAAACCAATCCTTAGGACCCTTTCTTTTCAGTTTCCTAAACCAGCAATGCGAGGAAACGCTCCATGCAGACGAGCTGCTGTAAACAAATTTTATGAGCTCAGAGACCTAACCAATCCAAACATTCCAACCATTCTCTTGAATTGCCACAGTTACCATCATAAATCTTATGAGATTCTGCATGTATGAGATAAAGGAAATGTATGGTAATTGGGAAACAGTGCACGGAATTACACAGGTCCCTTTGTTTGGGGCTCAAATGACAAAGTAGCAACAGTGTATCCCGAATAATCAAGTAAAAGCAAGAAAATAAGGGGGTCGGAAGAATTGCACCTTCACTCTGACAAAAAAGGTGCTAAAAACACTTGCTGTTACCTGCACAGACTGGCAAACCTGAAAAGTGGGATCATGGGGACTGTGCCGGTTCCAAAGTGAACAGCGATTCGGAGGCAGGGGAAAAACAATGGGTTTCTCAGTTTTGTGAATCCGGCAGAAATTAGAGAAAATTTCGGTCGTGGTGAAAAACGGTGAAGAATGTTATGGAATTTCAGTGTTGCAAATGTATCGTCAGATTTAGTGTCAGGGCTGTGAAATAAGAATAATTTTAAGTTTGGTGATGAAAAGTGAAAACTAATCTCGAAAAGTAGGAAACAGGTAGAATATTGAAAACAAAAAACTGTCGTTGGGAATCATGTTTGATTTTCAGGGGCAAGTAGGTGTATTTTGTTAACTTGACTTTCGTGTGGATATTCCTTTAATTAGTATAGTCAGTACGTACAGTACAGTACAGTATCGTATAGTTACCGTACAGTACAGTACATTAGTATAGTACAGTACGAGACAAGTACAGTATAGTATAGTACAGTTACAGACAGTATAGTATAGTACAGTTAGTAGTATCGTTAGTACAGTACAGTACAGTAGTACTAGTAAGTCAGTATAGTAAAGTAAGTTACAGATAGTAGTAGTAAAGTACAGTATAGTAAGACAGTACAGTATAGTACAGTAGTAACAGTACAGTACAGTAAGACAGTACAGGAGTATAGTAAGTCAGTTAGTCATAGTACTATAGTATAGGTACAGAAGAGTTTACAGTTATAGTTAGAGTACAGTAAATAGGAAAGTTATAGTACAGTTCAGTTTAGGAATAGTACCAGTACAGATAGTATTAGTACAGTATCGTACAGTACAGTATAGTATAGTTACAGTTATTAGTATAGTACAGTGCAGTATAGATAGTTACAGTATTAGTTATAGTATAGGACAGATATAGTACCGTACAGACACTTATAGTTAAGATAGAGTATAGTACATATAGTCTATAGTAAGTACAGTACAGTATAGTATAGTAAGTATAGTATAGATTACTATAAGTATAGTTAGTGCAGGATTAGGTACAGTACAGTATAGTATAGTACAGTATAGTATAGTAGCAGTATAGTACCGTATTAGTATAGCTACAGTAGTCGTATAGCTACCAGTATAGTATAGTTACAGACAGTACAGATATAGTACAATACAGTATAGTATAGTACAGGTATAGTATAGTACCATACAGTATATACAGTTATAGTATAGTACAGATAGTATAGTAATAAGTAGTAGTATAGTAAAGTACAGTTCAGATAGTCTGTACGAGTTATAGTATAGTACAGTATAGAATAGTACAGTATCGTAAAGTATAGGATGAGACAGGATTAGATAGTTATAGATATAAATACAGGTTAGTTATAGTATATATATAGTGCAAGGTTAGTATAGAGTAGTATAGTACAGTTATAGCATGGTTATCAGTTACAGTACATATAGTACAGTATGTATGGCAGGATAGTTATAGTTGACAGTACAGTACTAGTACAAACAATATAGTATAGTACAGACAGTAAAGTATAGTAATCAACAGTTATAGTGATTAAGTACAGTTAAGTGTAAGTATAGTACAATATAGTATCGGTACAGTACAGTAAGTATAGCATAGTACAGTTATAGGTAGAACAGTATAGTATGTTACAGTATAGTATAGTACAGATACAGTATAGTACAGAACAGTATAGTATAGTATAGTACAGAACAGTATGTAAGTATACGTATAGTATAGTTATATACAGTAGATGTATAGTATAGTTACAGTACAGTAGTAGTACAGTCAGTAAAAGTACAGTATATATATTTAGTACAGAAACAGTATAGTATTGTACAGTACAGTTATAGTACAGTATTAGTATAAGTAGAGTGAGTATAGTATAGTACAGTATTACGTATAGTACAGTAGAATATTAGTACAGGTATAGTAGTACAGTATAGTACATATATAACAACAGTATAGTACCCCAAAAAAATGGGTACTTAGTAGTATAATAGTACAGTAGAGATAGTATAGTTACAGTATAGTATATGCTGTGAATGTCCATTCATCCAGTCATGGTAATCTTTTGTATCAATTAGATCAAATGGACTGAGTTTAGTTCTTGAAGGCGTTTCGCTAGTTATACGACTGGCTTTTCAATTCAGAATGGACTTGTACAAGAATCTGTGGCAATATGTATCTCGGAAAAATCACCAATTGCATTAATCACAAGCCAGGTGTTAAGGGCTTGTGATGGATAGTGGCTAAGGGGTGTTATAGTAAGCCAGAGTCAAGGTTTGTTAAAAACACATGTACATGGGGCAGACAGTGGTTGTCGACCACCCCCACCTTCATTTAGGCTTGGTTTCTTTATTCACAAAATGGCCTCATTACACCTCCCTTGAACCAGTCAACGTTCTTCGCAGTATGTTACATTACAATCTTCAAAGGTTGTCCTTATCCTAAGATGCAGAACACGGTGAGTCCTGACCCGGACTCAGCGGACCGGATTGTATGTGGGGAGACCAAACAGAACTGCCATCAAGTATGGCCCAGCACAGAGAGCCCAATTCTCGGGCTCAGGACTCAAGCCGTGTATCTGCATCTTAAGGATAAAGGACAACCTTTGAAGATGTAATAGTTAACATACTGGCGAAGGAAGGACTGGTTTTAAAGAGAGGGTGTTAAGAGGCCATGCGTATTTTAACACCTTATCTGGGCGTTCCTATAACACCGTTAGCCCACTATCTAATCAACCTAACCACCTGGCGTTGTGATATGCTAATTGGGATGTTCCAGGTACATTAATTGCCACAGATTTTGTACAAGTCATTCTGAATTGACGAGATGTCCAGTCGTGTCAATGACTGATGCGAAACGTCTTCAAGACAATTTTCAAGTCCAGTTGATCAATTGACTACAACAGATATACAGTATAGTATAGTATAGTACAGATATAGTACAGTAGAAATAGTACAGTACTAGTATAGTATAGTATAGTAAAGTAGCAGTTAGTACGTACAGTACAGTTACAGTAAGTACAGTATAGTACCAATATAGTATAGTACAGTACAGTATAGTATAGTACAGTTAACAGTAAGTACAGACAGTATAGTACATATAGTATGTTATAGTAAGTATAGTTATACGTATCGTAAGTACAGTATAGTGAGACAGTATAGTATAGTAAAGTACAGTTATAGAAACACAGTTATAGTATAGTATAGTACAGTTATAGATTAGTACAGTAAAGTATAGTACCAGAACCAGTATAGTAAAGTACAGTATAGTACAGTAAAGTTAAATACGGTTACAGGATAGTATAGCTATGGTACAGTAATAGACAGTATAGTATAGTAAGAACAGTATAGTATAGTTGTAATACAGAACCGTATGCATAGATTGATAGTACAGTACAGTATAATATAGTTATAGCACGTATATATACAGAAGATAGTACAGTATGTACAGTATATTAGTTACAGTACGTATAGATAGTATAGTATAGCTTAAAGTAAGTATAGTACAGTACAGTATAGTATACAGGGATGTACGTATAGTATAGTATAGTACAGTAAAGTATAGTACAGAAACAGTATAGTAAAGTACAGTAGGTAGCACAGTAAAGTGCCATACGGTAACAGTATAGTATAGTAGGTACAGATAGTACAGATAGTATCGTACAGAAACAGTATAGTATAGTGTAATACAGAACAGTATATGCATAGATAGTATAGTACATGGACAGTATAATATAGTATAGACATAGTATAATACAGAATCGTACAGTATAGATCGATTATAGTACAGTATAGTAAGCATAGTACAGTACAGTAGATATAGTACAGTATAGTACAGTATAGATAAGTAAAGTACAGGTAGTATAGTACAAGTATAGAAATAGTACAGTACAGTAAGGATGTATAGTATAGTACAGTACAGTATAGCACAGTAAAGTATAGTACAGTTACAGTATAGTACAGTATAGCACGGTAAGTATAGTACATGTACAGTATAGTACGGTACAGTATGTACGTACAGTATATAAGTACAGTTATAGTATAGTAAAGTACCGTATAGTACAGGGTATAGTAGAGTATAGTACAGAAACCAGTATAGCATAGTATAGTATGTACAGTATAGTACAGGAAACATATAGCATAGTACAGTAACAGGTTAACTACAGAACAGTATAGCATAGTTAGTACAGATTATAGTATAGGTTATAGTACAGTCTATCAGAACCAGTAAAGGTACAAATATAGTACAGGATAGTTAGTACAGTTATAAGTATAGTACAGTACAGAAAGTATGTCAGTACAGTTAGATAAGATAGTACGGCTACAGTTAGTTAGTACAGTAACAGTATAGTACATAACAGATATAGATAAGTTATACGTATGTAATAGTATACCAGATAGTTACAGTCTCTAGTATAGTATAGTAAGTTTCGATCAGGATACGTACAGAAGCTAGGTTTTATGTATAGTACGGTACAGTATAGTATTAGTACAGTACCGTATAGTACAAAAACAGTATAGTATAGTACAGTTATAGTATAGTAAAAGTACGTATTAGTACAGTTATAGATCTAGTATAGTACAGAAACAGTTATAGCATAATTATTAGTATAGTACAGTATAGTTACGAACAGTATAGCATAGTACAGTACAGTACAGTACAGAAACAGTATTTATAGATTACTTATATTTACACGATATATAGTATAGTACAGTACAGAACAGTAAAGTACAATATAGTACAGTATGTTTAAGGACAGTACTTAGTATAGTACAGTATAGTATAGTACCAGTACAGTACAGTATAGTATAGTACAGAACAGTAAAGTACAGTATAGTAAGTTATCAGTACAGAACAGTAAAAGTTACAGTATGTATGTATAGTAGAGAACAGTATAGCATAGTATAGTACAGTGATGATAGTATAGTACAGTAAGCAACATGTAAAGTACAATATAGTAACAGTATAGTTTAGTACAGTACAGTACAGTATAGTCTAGTTATAGTACAGTACAGTACAGTACAGATAGTATAGTACAGAACAGTAAGTAAGTAATAGTATGTATAGCACTAGTATGTACAGTACAGTTAGTATAGTATTTAGTACAGTACAGTACAGTATAGTATAGAATACAGTAAGTATAGTATAGTATAGATAGATAGAACAAGTAAAGTACAGTATAGATAGTTACAGTACAGATGTTAAGTACAGAACAGTTAAAGTACAGTATAGTATAGTATAGTATAGTACAGTACAGTATAGTATAGTATAGTACAGTACAGTTATAGTATAGATAGTATAGTAATAGTATAGACAGTACGACAGTATAGATAGTATAGTACAGTATAGTATAGATAAATAGTATAGTACAGTGCAGTACTAGTATAGTACAGAGTATAGTATAGTACAGTGGATACGTACAGTAGATCAGTATATACAGTATAGTAAGTACCAGTGTACAGTACAGTACAGTTTACAGTACAGTATAGTATATATAGTCAGTACAGTTTTTTTTACAGTATAGGTATCGTACATATCGTACAGCTAGTATAGTAACAGTACAGTTATAGTAAGTATTTACGAGTACAGTTACAGTTATTAGTATAGTAAGTATAGTACAGAAAGTAAAAGTACAGTATGTATAGTACAGTACAGTATAGTATAGTACAGTATAGTACAGTACAGTTATAGTAAAGTAAGTAAAGTACAGTATAGTATAGGTATTAGTACAGTACAGTTATAGTATAGTACAGGATCAGTACAGTACAGTTTAGTAGGTTAACAGTACGACCGTACAGTAAAGGTATAGTATAGTATAGTATAGTACAGTTACAGTATGGTATAGTAACAGTATAACAGTACAGTTATAGTACAGTATAGTACAGACAGTATAGTACAGTACAGATAGATAGGGGTACAGTACAGACTACGTGACAGTATAGATCATAGTACAGTATAGTAATACAGTATAAGTAGACATAGTTACAGTCTAGTCATAGTATAGTACAGTACAGTAAGTATAGTACAGTATAGTAATACAGTACTAGTAAGTACAGTACGTATAGTATAGTATAGTATAGTGGTAAGTACAGTATAAGTTAAGTACAGCAGAGTAGTATAGATAGTCTACATACAGTTAACAGAAGTAAGTTAGTATAGTATAATATAGTAAGACAGAACAGTACTAGTAGAAGTACAGTATAGTATAGTACAGTATGTCGTAGTATAGTAAGTATAGTACAGTAAGTATAGTATAGTAAGTTACAGTATCAGTATAGTACCGTAGATAGTACAGGACAGCTGTACCAGAAAGTATAGCTACAGTACAGTACAGTATAGTATAGTAAGTGGACAGTTACAGTACAGAGTATATACAGCTGTCATAGGTAAGTATATTTAGTACAGCACACAGTACAGTACAGTATAGTATATTCCCTTTAGTTCATCTAGATCTACTATTCAGTACTCTCATGGAGAGACTGGCGAGGGTGTGAGCTTTTGCTGGGAATTCTCTGTGATATTTGCCTTGCCCCATGGAGAAATTGAAGATTCTGATTTTCGCGAACCTGGTTTAGTTTAAATTCCAATCGAGTGTGTTGTCCATTACGGGTTTGGGTACGCTTGTGCTTGCTTTGGTGTGCGTCATGATTATTAAGGAGCATGGAGTTCAATCAATATTGTTAGTTAATATATTAAAATCTCTTAAATAAGCAAGATGTAATGTATACTTTATAGCCGCAATAAAACATGTCTGCTGGTACTCAGGCGTTGCCAAGGTAAATGTCGTCACACGTACATCTAATTGAAGAATTTTGGGGGGGCGATTTTGTATGCTAAATCACAAAATACTTGACGTGAGTCCCACAATACATTACTTTGTCAGGTATTTGCAGGGATTTATTTGTAAAAGTGGAGCAGCCCTTGTGCCTCGACCGGTTCAAACCGCGACCCTGGTTTTAGGTGTTAAATTTCCAATCAAATGCTGCCACCTTACCGGTTGGTACTTGTTTGCATTTGTGTGCGCTATTGATATTAAGGAGCACTGGAGTTCAATAATAGTTAGTGTAATAATATAAAATCTCTTAATAAACAAAGATGTAAGTAACTTATGTAGCTGCAATAGTTGGGGACAGTAGAGGCCCATGGGTAGGTAGTTGGGGACAGTAGAGGCCCATGGGTAGGTAGTAGGGGACAGTAGAGGTCAATGGGTAGGTAGTAGGGGACAGTAGAGGCCCATGGGTAGGTAGTAGGGGACAGTATAGGCCCATGGGTAGGTAGTTGGGGACAGTAGACCTCCTACCTGTGGGTCTACATTTTTTTTTTAAATATAACTCCCAGCATCCACTACAGCACTTACAATATCAGAAGGGATCCAGGGAATTTAGGTTTCACACATTTGGATGCCTGCAAGTTGAAGACCCTGCTATATATTTAGTGGTATGGTGGGAGTTATATTTAAAAAAAAAATGTAGACCCACAGGTAGGAGGTCCTGAGCAGGAAGTAGGGCAGGGATCAAGGGTACGCATTGTAAGTGGCGAGGACAATAGGAGGTCGAAGACTCCAGAATGGTGATGGTGAAAGATCCAGAACTGCGGGGGGGGCGGCTGGGGTGGGCAATTAATGTATTTAATTATTAAGTGTTTGGGGTCATTGGATTGTTAATTGTAATAGTCCCAGAGATCGGCCTTTCTTGTAGACGCATTGTGGGGGGTACGGGGAGTCTGTATGCCTCGATTTTTTTTAAGGCTATTTTAATCAATGGGAGCCCACATTAGGAATTCCTTTGTATAAAAGGGAGTCCTATGTCCTGTCTCGGGGCTGTAGTCAGAACAGTTTGATCTTCGAAGTTAGATGATACTCGGTATCACTCATGTAGCACTCAGTATTACTCATTGTATCACAGTTGTATCCCACCATGTATCACTCGTGGAAACTCTTGTTTCACTCGTGATTTCTCATTGGTTGTATTCAGTGCAGTATCACTCATGTATCACTCGTGTATCACTGTGGATCACTCATGTATACTAGTATCCACTCGTTGTATCACTGTGTATCGCTCATGTATTACTCGTGGATAAACTCTTGATCACTCGTGGATATCTCACGTATCATGCATGTATTCACTCATGTATCACTATGTATCACTCGTGTATCACTCGTGTATCACTCAGATTACTCATGTATCACTATGTATCACGCGTGGATAAACTCTTGTATCACTCGGTATCATAATGTATACTCATGTATCAACTTGTGTATCACTCGTGGATAACTCATGTATCCCTCGTGGATATCTCACGTACATGCATGTATTCACTCATGATCATTCATGTATCACTCGTGTAATCATCGTGTATCACTCATGTATCACCATGTTTCACTCGTGTATACACTCGTGTATCACTCATGTATCACTCAGTATACTCGTGTAACACGCTGTATCACTCATGTATCACTCATGTTTCACCGTGTATCATCATGTACACTCAGTACACTCAGTATACTCGGTATAACTCTGTATCACTCGTGTATCACTCGTGTATCAATTCACTCGGTGTATCATCGTGTATCACTGTGTATCACTGAATGTATATACTATGTATCACTCGGTATCACTCGTGTATCACCATGTATCACTCGGGGATTATTTCATGTATCCATCATGTATCACTCAGGTATCACTCGTGGACACTGGCTTTAAATATAAACTTCGGTGGTTATCGTAATGATCACACCTAATAATGTGGTATACAACAAACAAAGGACAAATTCATATGGTTCATCTGATGCAGTATTAACCATTCATTATCGTTTTTTATGATAACAACATAGTAAAATATGTTGAATTAGACTTATTAACAATGTATCAACACACATACACAGGTTCTTGCAGACCATTACTGTAGTGTGTGTATGTGTGTGTGTTAAGGGGTGAGGGAGGGTAACTTGATGCAAGTGGCAGGGGTATTGGTTCCGGTAACTACTCAGGCACCAATCTCTAAAAAACATGGTCTGTGTCCTAAAACAGAAAAAAAGGTGGAATACTTAATAAAGAAGGCAAAATTCATCTTTCTTTCTAGACATTTACAGGGCTTATCAATCAAATGTTCTTATCGTTCCAAAATGGTGCTAATTTTGCCACAACCAACAGATGTTAGCTTTCAAATGTTAAAATAAGATCTGATTGGTGAGGCAAAATTAGCACCATTAGCACATTTTCAACGATAGGAAATTTTATTGAATCTCCCGGTTAGTTCGTAGAAGAAAGAAAAGGAAAAAAGGAGAAAGAAAGGTTTTAATTCTTTCCAATCTCAAGCGTCTTTCCTGCAGTCTTCCGAGCCTACAGAGCTGGAGCGATGGCAGGTTTAGTTTGTGTCATATGCCTATATATAATTCTCCAGCTACAGGAGGGATTACAGTCAAGATTAAGTGAAACTCGGAACGTTGAGGGTAGTCAATAAAAACTTGTCCAGAGAAAGAAAAAAAACAGTAGGAACAGAGTTATTACTTCTACTGTACCAATATATGGGTCATTTTATTTTCTACAAGATATTTACAAGATCAGGGTATCCGAGTGGGCTAACAGAAGCTCTTCGTCAAAGTGTCGTGTTCATTGTCCTGCGTGTAGGTGGAGATGATAATCTATAAAATATGTCCCACTGAGATGACAATCTCAGTATGAAATATTGAGGTGGGTTTTATTGGTCTTGAAGTTTGTCGGTGGGGTGTTGGAACACCCACAAGGGACAGGAGGCCGTTAAAGCTATTATTGTTGGATAGTATGTCTTGAAACAAGACAGAATTTTTTATTTTTTTATTTTCTCGATTGGGCAAATAATATAGTTATAAGGACTTAGAGGTTATAAGAAAATATTTCATCATTGACTAGTTGTAAATTTGAAGCAGGAACTCCATAGCAGAACATGGAAACAAGAGTAAAATATCCCCTGACATTTTATTGAAGTCAAAGCTCCAGGATATTTAACAAGGGGAACTAAAGTGGTTTAGAAGGGGCTGTAGGCAAGAAAGAGTAGCGATATTTTATAAATATTAGGTACACAGAATATAGCAAGCTTGTTCTTTTAAATCCATATGCGCGTTTTTAGTGCACATAAAAGGTTTTGTATAACTATTCTTAATCTAAATGTGGTGCAGTTTTAATTAGTTCTGATAAATAAGAAAACAAATGCATTTAGGAGCTTAGCTTGTATTTATTCTCAGTCCCTAAAGACATGGGATGTGTGATCCCCAGTGGGTACAGGAGGAGGAAGCCTAGATAGCAGCCCCATGGACACTTAAAAACCATGTATCTTCACTGGTCATAGGCTGATGTAACTCTGAGTAGTTATGCACAAATGCACTAGGTACTTTGTTTCTAGACCTAGTTGTTTTTTCCTTTAAGGGCACTGAAGAGTTAACTGGGTCACTGGAGAGCACAATATGAAAAGTCTATTGCTGAGAAGAAGAAAACCATTAACAAGATAGGTGGGCGCCTTGCTTTAAATACTGGCTACCTGGTGGATAAAGAGAGACACCAATAAAAAATGAGCATAGCCTTTCTTTAAAATGGAGGATTCATTTCTAGCTCATAAAAAAGAAATTGGCGGACCCAGGTAGAAGTGCCACAAAGCTCTGGGACCAGACCAGATGGTATTCATCCAGGATTCGATTGGAGTAAAGCCAGACGTTGCAAGATGAATGTTTGATTTTGGGTTGCTAGTGGATGTGAATATTTGATTTTGCAAAATTACTTTTTATTAATACTTCCTAGAAGGTTATTATGACTGGGAGAGGGCACATGCACAATTGATGGATAAATACTTTTTGTTGGGTTGTTGAGAATTCTGGGTTTTTCACAGAGGGGTTAAACTTTTTGTCTTTTTTCAACTAAGCCATGTACTGTAAAAATGAGATGTCCTCGTTTAATATTATTAGGGAACTTTTAGCCACCCTCATATGTTATAATGTAATGTACCCCCTGTTGTTAATGATAAGGATAGTAGAAAGCAATAAGGGAATTCTGTGACCATTAGATCTACATAAAGCAATGCAATGTGCCGTTGACAATTGACTACATTTTTATTGGCAAAATACTATTTTTGGGAACTCCCAAAGATCTGTAGTTGGAGAAAAGGCACAAATTTACAAAACTAATTACAAACAGATTTCCCCAGAAATAAAGGGGGTTTACTGATAGATTTCTAAGTTTCTATTCCGTTTTAATGTTGCTACTTTTGGGGGTTTACCCGCTGAGAAATCTCCCCTCTCTAAGGAAATTCAGGTGCCATGATATTATACAGTATAAAGTGCCAGATAATTCCCGCTGGCAATAAAACACACATTAACAAAAAGTACAAACTCACATTGTACATTGTTTGTGTTGTTCCCTCGGTATTAGTTTTGTGTTTTTTTACAGATTCATTGGGTTTATTTTATGTTTTATTAGTTTGATCGCTCGGCCCTCCTGGCACCTAAAGAGTTAAAAGTCAGTGCGAGATTCATAGAGGTGAATTGTACAGAGAAGCCTGAGGCTCCTCCTATCGTAGTGTCAATGGCAGGGTGAGTGACAGGAGGGCGTAATAGGGGTTGTGGTATTTATTGGAAGGGGGGAGGGCAGTTTAGCCAGTTTATTACATGCATTTGGAACAGATATTAAGGTATCTTCACATTCGGCCCTCCCATATGCCTTGAGCTTTTTTAAGAAGCTTATCATGCGCAGAAGACGGGCCAGTTAGTTATGGAAACAGCAGTCAATCATTGGTTGTGATGTCATCAGTCACAGCATGATGACAGCATGGAGGGAGGGGCCAGGGAACACCTCGAAATTCGGGACAATAATTATCCTTAAAAATATCCTGGTTAGTGATACAGTTGGTAATAAAGTGCTGAAGAGATCAGTTGGCGGTTGGGCGAGGTAACTAAAAGGACCAGTTCTTTGTTTTAATGGTGGGACGTGTCCTTTAAAGACGAGAAAAGGAATATGAACCTTGAAGAAGAGAAGGTGGGATTATTATGGTTCCCCAGTCCCACTGAGCTTATAGACCATAGTCACCTCGATCCGGGCCAAAGGAAAATAACAATGATTGGATTGAGTCATTATTAAGAACATCAGCAGATTGAAACTTGTGTTTTTCCCCCGTATTGAAGTCTGGGAGCTCGGTTCGCCTTTCGCTGGATCGGCGCGCTGTTGGCAAACCTTTTAATTAAAAGATCGAGGAAATCTGTTATTGTAAGTGCTGAGAACTGAATATACAGTTAATCAAGACGAAGGACTTGGGTTAGAAGAGAACTGGTGCATAGGTTAATCCTGGAGAGTTTCTCAAGCTCTGATTGTTACTAACACAAATTCTGCTTTGTCAACATTGTGCAGAGCTAAGTATGGAATCTTCTAAATCTAGTTTAACTTTGCTCGCAAACACCCCACAAGCATGCAAACATGGGAATAAGGAACCCTGAACTCTACATTTAACCCTCACCAACACTGATTACCCATGGGCATGAATGAAAGAAATCTAGAAATGTCAGGAAGGGGGGATATTGTTTACTCTGCCACTCCACATTATCAAACTGAGATTTGGTAAGAGGATCAGCCCCAAATCCACCTTATTTCTCAATATACAAAATAAACCATTTAAAGAGTAGGCTTCTGGGTAATCCCTGATACTATTTACCTAGAGCTGAAGCACTCTTTTTAAAGGAGTTTAAGTCAAGCTATGTAATAACTCAATAAACAATAAGTGCAAATTTAACCCTTTCTTGTGAGCCAGCTGCAGCAAGTGGTAACATTGCCCATGTTTTTCCTGTTAGAAAGAATTCTATGGAATTAATGACCTATGAAGCAAACTCCGTTTAAAAATAAAATTTAAAGTTACACCAAATAACTTTGTTCCCACATTCACAATGATACGACAGATTTGTGTATCCCCTATCCCTTTGCTGTGGCTGTTGGTTGGTGATAAATTGACCAATGAATACTAGGGGTCAGCTCCTATGATCCATTGCAAAAAACTTTCTGCTCTTCAGCTGGCTGGCAAAAAAACTGCAGAGCAATAGCAGTTGATACTGGGGCCAGGGGTCCAGGATGGGGAACATGCTCACAAGGCTGTAGGATATGGCAGAAACACGGGCTCTTAGGATCAGGATCCATTTATTACATGTGAACTGCACACTTTTGTACACTTTAGGGTACTTTAAACTAATTGCGCTTGTGTATAGAATGAAATTACCCAGCGGCTGGTCTGAGAATAAGAATCGAAACCTCATTTAAATATTTTAAGGCCACCAAAAGTATATATTGAGCACAACAGCCACCAAAGTATATTGAGCACAAACAGGTTAGAATCCTAAAAACACCGGTTATGCAAATAATCTCACGATCTACAGCCGTGCAATTTTTCAGCGTTGGTTTCAGGGTGGAAATAATCCAGTATTCATTACCCCTATAAGAGACACTTCAACGGTGTACACAGAAATAGAAGTGCAGGGGATAGAAAGTTCAAAGTTCAGAAATCAATGAAGAAATTCCATTCACAGCCAGCGGACCACCAAGAAAACACATTATTCCAATAATCCCAAGAAGAAGGCTCCATTGTACCATTGATATATGTTTCTGCTCCATGTTCCAAACACCTTCACTGCATAATAAGCACCGTACGTTCTGGTCTTCTACGATCTATGGCTGGGAGATTTCTTCTACTTCAAGCTGTGACGCCTCTCGCTATTCAATGAGAGCGACGGTATAAAACTCCAGCTGTATTAACGACGTCTTATTTATTAATATGGATGGGAGACCAAGGGGAATACGTACTGACAGTGTCACGTCATGTTTAATCGATAATAACCGGGGAATCTTTTACTGGGTAAATACTGATATAATGTTGATAATGGAGACTAAAATGTCTCGTATCACTTAATAATCAATCTACTATGTCATGAATTAATATTCTAATCCTAAGGAAAGGCTGGATTTGATTTTCAATCTCGTTTTTATATTTGAATAATAAAAATATTAACTTGGCTCTGGTGTGGACTGTGTCCAATTCATTCTTTTTGGATCAATGAACGACGGTACCTTCATTAAACACACTGTGAATAAGACGGAGTATTGCCAAGTTTCGTAACAGGATTACACGTCTACATGACAGGATATGTGTACTGGGGTCTAAAATATTCAACAGATATAAAGCTGAGTGTAACTCAAGAGAGCTCACTGTTATTGGGGTAAAATATGTACGGGCTACTATTACTAAAAATACATAGCATAAACTGATTTGGTAACATTATGCCATGTAATTTTATTCCAATTAAACCATTTAAAAACCCAGTCGATACAACCCAACCAAAAAGCAAAGTTTCGCATTTTCTCTCCATCCACCTTACCGGGTCTCCTATTTCATCAGACAAAACCACCGCTCATGGACACACATGGACAGGCACTATGTAACCCTGGTAATTAATACAAAATTAGCCATGGCAAGGAGGAAAACTTTCAAAATCAAGTCCTCTTCATTTCCACACCAGTTACAGGACCAATTCATTGTAAATCCAACAACAACAAAAACTGTATTGTGGAATCAAAAAGTTTAATATTCACAACATAAATCTTCAGTCCTAATTCCTTTTTTACATTACATGACGTATATAATATTATATAACATTATATTTATACAATGTATCGTTTCTAACAAGCGTATCATCCATTACTCCCAGTTTCAACTGGTCATGTTTCTTCATTAAATTAAAGTCATGATGCTTGTACTATTGAAGTTCCCGGTGTGACTTATGAAAAGTTCCGATGAGGCTACTTATTCCCCAGACGTGTTCTATTGAGCCTGGGTTGGCACACGCGTGCCGCTGGATCCCACGCTTGGAAATAATAGACCATAAATCAGAACAGGCCGCGGTCTTAACTTTTCAAAACGTTCCAGTTCCATTCAGGGAGAATTTCCTAAAATATTTTATTTCGAAAGGTTAAAACCACGAGAACGGTTCGGATTTTCTCGCCGGTTACTGGGGGATATGAGACGGAAAATGGAATTGCAGTGTTTCCATTAAAAATAAAAATCAGTTTTTTTTTCCCCTATGCCATTTATGACATCACCAGAGGATCTATTAAAGGGAATTATTTCAGCGCAGGAACAACCGCCATGACAGGGTATCACATAAATTCATTAATGTGTTTTACCCTTTTCACAAATTGATATTTAAAGCAGACCAGATAAAATGTCATTTACTGGAACGGGACATTGGAGTTTAGTGGACAAGTTGACACAAGATGGAAATTTACATTGCAGTTTTTTCTTTCTCCGTAAGTGGGGAAATGGTGTTTTAACCATTGGGGACAGTTTAACCCCTTCACTGCCCCTCTAATCGGGAAATTCCATTTAGTCCATTTTTGTCAGAATTTGAATTGAGCACCCCCATTTCCTGTAGACTGTAATCCTCTTTGGGCAGGTCCGCTCTCCTATTGTATCACGGTATTGCGGTAAGAACTCATTCACTATGTTTATTTATTATGTATTTACCTTGTATTGTAATTGTATTGACTTAGTATAACATGTATTACCTGTATGTATGTCTGACTATGTTACTTGTAATGCGTCACGGAAGATGTTGGCCGCTCATATAAATCCATAATTAATATAACATGAAGCATCCCCCAAGAGGTCTTGACCAGAATAACACGTTAGATTCAGAAGTTAAAACATTTTTACAAGAGTTTCTGAGATTAGCGTCTCATATCGACTGAATGGCTTGATAAAATATTAGCATCGTTTAAAGACACATTAAAGGAAAAAGTTGCACTCAATAATTGAACTTTCCTTTATGTATTGATGAAGCCTGGAGGTTAAGGTAAGCTATGTCTACTCCCGTTCTTCAATCAATAACTCAGGAGCCTGGGCTGAAGGTAAGATACATTTTGCGTGATCCAATGCTGCATTAATCTCCGACGGTTCCGGTTAATTCTCTATAGCGCTCATTGATTGTGCTATGCGTGATAAGGGGAAATTAGAGCTATAAAGCCTTGATTTGGAGTTCGGCAGAGGTGGATCGCGTGAAAGGTAAATATACTTACCTTCAACCCGGGCGGCTGACTGTATATATTGATGAAGAACGGGAGGTAAGACATAGCTCCTTAACCCTAGGCTTTAATCATACTTAAAGGGAATAGGTCAATTTGGGAGTGAGATATTCCTTTTAAACTCTGTTAAACAGACTCCCTACACATCGAATAGTACAAGGGTGAGGATGGAAAACAAAGAGATTCCCAGTGTTACAGGTAATATTTATAGTCGTTTATGGGTTTTCCAACAATTTAATGAAAAATAATATAAAATTAAATATTATTACACTTTGGTTAAAAATGGCCATGGTCAGGGGTGCCCTTGTGTTGTTTAGTCCACCACCCCGAGCAGACAATAGTTACAATATTGTGAATACGTTGCCATCATACAAGGTCCCGATCGGTGCGGTCCAGAAAACAATTCCTCTTTCAGAGCTTCTTCACCAGAATTCCCCCTCCCAATCCCCTTTATCAAGAAGATTAGAGGTCAGAGGCCCATATTTCAATAAACTCGTGGTATCAGATTGGTGAAGTTAGGGACCATCTCTAATAGATATCACTAGATCCAACAACGTATTCGTCTAGTTGAAACTTCTACATCTGTTTCTGAAAGAAAATCTCATATAGAAAATTAAGAACTTGATGCTTCTTTGGCATCTGTTGGCTTATAACATACACCAACCAATTAATGCTTCCTGTACACAGGTCCACTCAGATTGTTTTGCAAATCGTTTATATTCCATCTATCTCATCTTTTAAATTGGCTTCTTTCAGTTCCTGTTTAACATACATTATAACCCCCTCCTTCTTATTAACGATGTCATGTCATGTCTAAAATAAAGAGTAGATATCCTTCAATTTACGGTCAGCATGTGAATGCCTTTAGCCATTGTTTTCTGACGGATACGATCAAAGCATACCTTTCTTTAAAGCTATTAGTGATTTTTTCCCAATTTTTACAGTAGTTTCTTGCATATTTGTAAACATACATTTTAGACTTATCATTCCAACTACTTTCCAACTTGGACATAAATGCCTCCTATCCTCACGCTCCCCCCTCCCCCATCTCCTCCCTGCCCCTGATCCATAATTCTCTATCTACCCCTGTTTAGTCACAGTTCAACACCCCCTCCCAATACCTAGTTTTTAAAAAATCTCCTCCAACCCCCTAGCCATAGTCTCCCCAAAATAGCTGCGACCATCATCATTGAGGTGCAGATCGTTTAGTCTCTTACTAAAGCGCCTGTAGCCAACAGAAAAATTCAAGCCAAGTTTTTTTTAAAACCCAAACCCCATTCTTTACACCCACCCTCTTAGCACGCATTTATACTCCTAAGCTCCCATTGGCCTCCTAGTGTTAGCCGTGGCCGCGGCAGTATTTCTGGAAATCACTACCTGAGGTTCTAAACTTTAAAAGGGAATCTCCACTCATTAATAACAAATTTGCCATTCTCGTTGTATGAAGAACCGGAGGTAAAAGAGCTGTGTCTTACTCCCGTCTTGTTTCAGTAAACAATCAGGAAGCAGGAGAGAAGGTTAAGGAACTAGCCGATGGTGCTCCCCGTGTTGACATATCGTCTGGCCAGGTTTCCCAGGGACTCTAATTGATGTGCATAGAATACAGAGTCGTCGGGTACCTGCCAGACTATAGATACATGAAGATGTTGGCGCTATTATAATCACAATAATAATAATAGATACCCTTTAAACTGATAAACATTTTTTTAACTTGATTACTGTAGGATGCCCAAACATAAGATTGCTTCATTTTAAGGTATTTTATCTATGACAAAATTTTTCCAAACATTCTTTTCAATCAGTAGAATTTTTGTTGTTGTCTTCTCCCCTGTGTCTTGACAATTAAAACTATTTACAGCACTTTAATAGCGAGAGAACATTCCCGCTGGGCTAATTTTTCACATTACCTACAAAAGGCATTCTTTATTTGTGTCTGTCATTACAACTACTTTTGTCTTTAAAATCACAGTTTCCCGATTACCTCTTAAAACGATGTTCACTCGAAAAGTGTAAATTTCTTAATGTATGGATGACGCCCGGAATTTAAGGAGCTAGCTACTCCTCGTTGTTCAATCAACTGCCAGAGCCCAGGGACGAAGGTAAGTATAGTATATTAACCTATTTGCGCGGTCCACCATGCAGAGATGAAAATAGCTCCTGATAAACCCCGGGGCTCTGAATCACAATAGCATTAAAGGAAAATTTCCTCTTTCGACGGTGGAAACTATTCCTTTAATACCCAATGCAAAGAAGGGAATATTGGGATTGTTGGATGTAAAATACAAATAAAATGTGTAAGATTATTTACATAGAGTTGGTGCAACACTATAACGAACGGGAAGATGCATAAAGTTCTTATCATTGAAAACGGTGCTAATTTGCCCCACCAAATCAGATGTGATTACTATTGAAGCTAACATTGATTGGGCTGGGCAATTAATAGCACCGTTTTAAAATAAGAACTTTTATTGCATTCTCCCTGTTAGTCCTAATAACATAAACCATACGCTAATTTCAGTCTTGTGTATAGAGCGAACAAATAAATGGAAACAATATTCTTGAGTTTTTGTAGGAGAAATATATTATTACAAGTTCTTTTATCATAATTGGTTCAGTCTAAAAGTAAATTAGTGGATTTCAGGTGTATCTTAACATTCATCATGCTTATTGAAGATGTCTGGTACCTTATTAAATAATGACAATATCTAGAGGCTTCCCGGAGGGGACCACTCGCCTTCCAACTAGTTCCAAAGCATTGCGCCCTCCCTTTACAATGATCTCTCGACTTGTGTTAAGCAAAAAGGACTAAAAAATAAAGACAGTTTTGGATTTAGATAACTGTATAGATTGGTTGTGTGTTAGATTTCTAATTCTATAACTATGTGTAAATGATTCACACCACCACATTATTGAATTCAACCGATGTATGGAAAGATAGCGTGGGTCTGTTTAGCAGGAGAGTACGCCTGTGATAATGGGGGAATAAGTAGATTACCCCAGGTAATCGAGTAGAACAGAGGAGGATAGAACCATGATGGAGATAAATCATTGAGGGTTTCATTCACTGTTACATTAACAAATAAATGTTAAAACAAAATGGAATCCATTCATGTCAATTGACTCTCCTCCATTGATGGAATGTTTTTCCACTAGTAAGTTCACAGGTCAACACAAACCGGGATTTGAAATTCACTAATCTGGCGGAGTACAAAAACTTCTGAAAAATTCAAATATCCAGTACCTAAAATGCAGTGAAATCAATACAGGCCTTGTTTTGCTTAGAGTTAGATCCCTCCTCTCTCTTAACCACCCCACTCCATATGACCTGACTTTCTATGAAATCACAGCAATACCACCGTCAAAACTGACACAAGTCTCAAGCATAACCACTGGACTATATACTCTGTCACACATTCCAGGCTACAAGCAAAAAAAGAAAAAATATTGCATTACTTGAATGACAGTAAAATGCAAGATGGCTTCAGATGGGACAGATCAACAGTTGGTGGTTGGGAAGAATTATTGTTTACCAGTAATGGCCAATTTTAATTTTTTTGTTTTTTTTAGTATAGATGCCCTCTTTAACAGCAAAAAAGCAGTTTTGTAACGGTTTCTAAAAATGGTTGAGTGTTTTTAGCCCACTTTGGTAGCACAATATGCGATGAAATGGGGGATCTGTGCTGGCAAATTAATGCATAAACTTTTATAATATACCCCAATTCTCTCTTGAAGACAAGACAATTGAGAAACGGATCTATAGATGTCCGGAAGGGATTTTGAACTGTGTTGCAAGTAAATGCGGATCTCAAAGGCATGGTCATATCTACAAAAACCAAGTAAAGTATATTTAATGTAAATTTTTATGGGGTTGCAATAGATGATGTCCGAACTTCACACGCTCGAGGGAATCCGCAAATTTTCGAAAAAATTCGAAAATTCGAAAATCGCGAGCGGACCCATAAAATTTAAAAAAACATCGAAAATACGCGAAATCCTCGAATTTGTAAATTTTAGAAAGTACGTATTCCGAAAATACGAGGAATCCTCGTTAATTCGAAAAATGTATTTTCGAAAAAAAAATACAAGCAAATCCTCGTCATTTTGGAAAATTTTCGAAATGACGAGATTTCTCGTTATTTTCGAAAATACGGAAATCGCGGTTCGGAAGTCCTGAAATCCGGAAAAATCCGCCGTTTTGCGAACGGGATAAATCACGCGGATGGGACGGGTTCGGATCCGAAGAACCGGCATCACTGAAGCAAAAACAACCAAATTCATAAAGAAAATCAAAGTCATCAGTGGGTTCAGTGTTGTACCACATTAAACTCACCTCTAACTTAAAGTGCCCAATATGTAATTCTAATATACTCACCATTTCTATTTGGGGTCTCCCTCAGTGTTGGATAGCCTTAAATCTCACACTAACTATATATAACCACATGGAAAATAACTTCAAGACAAAATCTTTTACACTGTAAGAATAAAGTGGGACAAAACTCTGTGGCCCTAGGTTGGACAAAACTCTGTGGTCTGTCTTAAAACCACACCACTGTTTATAAGTGCAGTTATATAAGTGCGCAGTTGTCTCTTATTGAACAGAGAGGGGGAAATGTTTTCTCTTTTATTCCTGCCAAATCCTATATCTAAAATTCTTTAAACGTACAAACCTTTGTTCAGGTTCGATACAATGAAGTGGCAGGTGGAATCTTTATTAGTAATGTTAATGTCGTAGAATAAGGTGGTTGGCTGTCTGCTGCTCCGGGTTTAGAATCAAAGAAAAAAGTCGCTCTACATTCTTTAGATTTATTGCAGGCGATTTTAAAGGATACGGTAAACCGCTTATTCCCTCGTGATTCTGAAATAACAAATCTTTATGGGTTAGAAACGTTTATACCCAGGTGATTTTATCTTGTAGCAAGGTTTAATTTGAGGGACATAAAAAACACTAAGAGGAAACATACCACTAGCTTTTATTAATACAAATATGTATTAAAAAAACACCATCAACCAGATTACAAATCCTCCTAAAATTATAGGCCTGAATGGAAGAATTCTATCTACGTACGCCTTTTTAACCAGGTCAAATGCACACAGCGAAGCCATTTCATTTATCGCCTTGTGACAAACAGAATTATGTTTAAGTGCATGCGTCCGCATTCAAGACATTACGCCAGGAAAGACAGTGCACCATGGGAAACCGTTGTTGATATTGGTGACAACTACAAACATGATAATACAATGTAACATAACCACTCAAAATCAATTAAGTTTATAGGACATATAGTACTAGGATGATACCCAACCAGCTAAGCTAAGCAGTATATTATGAAATTGATGTGGGCTAAGTTTAAGGGAAAAACTGTGAGTGTACAAACATTATTTAATTCCAGAGGCCTATGTATTTACCGTTTATAAACATTGAGCTTGGATTGACTTTCTCATTGAGATTGTAAACCTGACTTACTGGAAATGAACATTATCATTAAGGGGTGGAAGACTGGTCCAGTCATTACTATTGTGTCTGAAATCAACCTAATGTGACTGTCAAGAACTAACAGTTTGGTAGCAAATTTGTTTGCAGTGGTTTTTCTAGATTCGCGCCTGTGGCCTCCAAAGCTGATACCAAGCCAGCGTTTCAATACCGTTCATATCAAAACTTTGCCAAGGGGCCGAAATAAAATAAATTGCAAGATCTTCAGAGCTTTAGTTGTGTACATGGGATGTCTCTCACCACATTGGAGAGTCCTTCACCACATGGAGATGTCTTTTCACCACATGGGGATGTCTCTCACCACAGGGAGATGTCATTTCACACATGGAGAGGTCTCTCACCAACATGGAGATGTTTTCACACATGGGGATGTCTCACCACATGGAGATGTCTTTACCACATGGAGAGGTCTTTCACCACATGGAGGTGTCTTTCACCACAAAGATGTCAAATGGGATGTCACCCTGAGAGTCTCTCACCACATGGAGATGGTCTTTCACCTAGGTCATTCACCACATGGAGGGTCACAATGGAGGGTCTCTACCACATGAGATGTCTTTCATCAACATGGAGAGGTCTCTCACCCATGGAGATTGTCTTCACCAACATGGAGATGCTTTCCCCACATGGGGGATGTCTCTCACCCATGGAGATGTCTTTTCACCACATGGAAGTCTATCACCCACATGGAGATGTGTTTCACCACATGGGGATGCTCCCACGGATCTCTCACCACAGGAGAGGTCTCTCACCACATGGATGGTCTTCACACACATGGAGATGTCTTTCACCACTGAGATGCTTCCACAGGATGGTTCTTCTCAACATCAATAGAGGGGATCCCCCCCCTTATTATATTGGGTTTATTTGAACAAAAAAGGAGGTAAGGTAAAACTATTTGATTCCATTAACATGCGGTTTGAATTGTCTGTCTACCTAATCTTATGTAAATGCGACGCAGCTTTGTGAAGAGCAGAAGTCCAACCAACGGCCATAAGTTTTATAATTGTCAGAGATGACCAGAAATTGAAAGCTCACATGCAAATCACCACTGGGACATGAACAGACTCTGTGAACGTAACTTTTTTAAAATATATATTAGAGATGTGCTTTGGTTTTTTTTTAATATTGTATTTGTCTGGGTCTTAGGGCCTTGATGAGGACTAAGAAGAAACTAGAATTTATTATCTGAAATAACGAGGCGGCCACTTCTCCAGAACGGGTTTGTAGCTTTTCCTGATTTGTATTTTCAGAAGGTTTCAGGTTGTCACCTCCAAAGTAGTCTTAAGAGTATCTACAAAAAAGGACCAGACTTGTATCTATTCTGATCTTATAATTCATTCTTGTCATTGAATTAAATCTATGGCTTCCTTTCCTAGGTACGGTACACAAGGTAACAAGTTAGTGTTAGACTTAAGAGGGGCAAGAAAGAAATCGGTTTATATGAGAGAGCTTGACATCTAGCAGACAAAAGAAGTTGAAAGGTTAACAAGGGGAACTTTGGTCTCGAACTGTTAGTTTAATGGAAAGGCCATTTCCTACCTTTTAAAATGAGCCATCAACCACCTCTCTATGTGCTCCACAGGCCCAAGATATACAAGAAAGTGACTGACAGAAAGTTAATGGGGTGGGAGGCGAACATCCTGAGGCTTCTCCTGCACCGTGCCGCTGGCGAGGCACAGCTCTAAGACTCCCTCAGTGGTAAGGTGAGACAGGAAGAACGCCCTCATCCTTTGCTTGGGTTGAAGTCTTTCAGTTTCTACTCGTTCTACTCTGCCTGATAAAGGCGTTTTCCACAGAGTTTTCTGTAGAGGAGGTTGAGTTGGCCCAACAGCACCAGCGAGGGGCTGGCTTAGGCACACCGCTTGCGGGTGGACTTATGCACCCGCAAGGGGGCCAGGGGACTTTGCACCCGCAAAGTGTGGGGGCTTAGGATCCCGCGGGATGGTGGGGTTTTAGCAACCCGCCGGTGTGCGAAGCACATGGCAACCCGTGGGTGGAGTGGCACGTTTTTGGCGCTTTGTAAGAGAATGGGCCAGGGGGGCTGCAACTGAAGGACAGGGTCTCATGAGTGGGAGGGACAAGGGGGCTTGGTAAAGGGAGGAGGAAAGAGACAACAGGGCGACAGATTTGACTGACATGTTTTAGAGGCAGGATGAGCAGGAAGTGCAGGGAGACCCTTTGATGCTGCGTGCCATATCACACCACAACAAGTAAGATCTTCAAAACTATGCAAAATAAACAATTATGATAAATGCAAAAATCTCAGGAGAGAAATTCTATCAATTTACCTAAAGTCATTTTTGGACCACGTTCCCCTTGAAAAGATTAAAAGATGTGATGCTGGATGAGCTGAACACTCATTTAAAAAGTTTACATCATTCTCTAATATGAGGCATTATATGTGCCCATGTCAGAAAGCTACAGTGTTAGGCAAGTGGAGGTGATACTGTTCAGCAGCCATAACAGGAGCACAATATTTACTACTGAGATCGGCAATAAACAAGTAAAAGGGAGGTTAGTTGCTCTGTGTATTATAGAGATGAGAGATTATAAATATAGATCAACTGCAAACTCAGCTATAAACATATGGATGGGCATCTGAGAGAGGGCACATTGAAAATTAAATGTGAAACTATCGTCCTCGGCTGAGAACATCTGGCCACGTGTTAAAGGTTCAGGTACACGCAGGTCTACAGAGACAGATGTTGTCTATCAATATCACGCTTAGAATGAAAGTATACAATTTAAAATGCAGTGTAAAAGACACCTAAAAAATCTTTTCATCTTCCCTTAAACAGGTATAAATCTTGCAAAAATTGATAAGACCTTAGTGCTCATTCCACACAGAAGGCAAAAAACCAAGGATATTGGTAATATAAATCATTCTGATTCCTTTGTGATAAATGTTTCTGCCGCGTTCAGGAAACATAATTGTTGGCCGGTGATTTTACCATGTCACAGAGCGAACGTTACCAGAAATAAAAACCATAGATGTCCTAAGAGGACCAGGACAAGAGAGAAAGAAGAGGCAAGGAGGGAAACTGTTCCAATGAGAGACATTAGTTCTGCTCTAAAGTATCCCAGTTATTAACTAAGGGTTTCTGTAAATCTAACCGCCACATCCTTAAATTTCATCAAATGCCGTGTCATGTAGGTAATTGGTGATTATAAAAAGAAAAGCTCGCAGAACCTGAAGATAAATAAGAAAAAAAAAATAGAAAATAATAGCTAATAGGACACAAGAAAGCACAATTATAAGTTCCAAATGACGGGGACTTTTGTAACTATTGCAGTTAATGTGCGGCAGATAAGTTGCTCTAAGTAATTATTGTATACTACACAGTTTTAGTGAGTCATGTGACACCAAGAAATGCTAAGCACCAAAATATATAAACTTAGACATAGTAAAGGTTTTTTTAAGGCAGCCGATGACATTAAGGTAGGTTCACTTTAAAAAACAATGGCTCTGAAAACCAAACATCGGTTATAACTCGAGTCAATTCGCCTAACCTACTCAGTAATTCCGGTGGCCACGCGCTAGGCGCTTTGACTGTTCGCAGCAAATAAGCATGCTGGGGGAGTTGTAGTTTCAAACATCGGAGGTGCCAGGGAATTTAGAGTGTTATCTGTTTGGGATATGTATATTTAAAAGGCAACTAATGCATCAAAAACAATTACAGAAATCAGGAGGGATGGTCTCCAATTGTGAAAGAAGTTGCGCTTCTGATTCTTTATTGTTGTGAGGCTTTAATGCCCTTAAAATGGACCGAGAATTCCCATATAGCAGTCCCATACGGTAATAGCCAAATCCAGTATGGGATTATGGTATGGGAATCCATGTCCAGTTTTTAAAGGAACTGTAAGCCTAAAAACAAGTACAGATCAGAAGACAATAGTGGTCACATTTTACCTTTGGTTTATACTCGAAGTAATCAGGTTTTTTTACTCGCTTTTTCAGGTAAAAAATAGGTACCTCTGGTTTCTACTCAGGTCAGTTATACTTATAAAATAAGATTCTTCCAACAATCGCGAGTCCTAATGCCTCTTATTACACTGGTGGCACTATTTACACACACATCCATTCTGTTTCACTGCCTTTCAAAGCAAAACACTACGGAGATTCAATAAAAAGTTCTAACGTATAAAAATGGTGCTAATTTTGCCCAACCAATCAGATTTTAGCTTCCAAATGTTTAAATAAACATCTGATTGGTTGGGGGCAAAAAATTAGCACATTTTAAACGATAAGAAACTTATTGAGTAACCCTGCCTTATTGTTTATAAAATGTGCTAATTTTGCCCCACCAATCAGATACTATTTAACATTTGAAAAGCTAACATCGTGATTGGTTGGGGCAAAATTAGCACCATTTTTCTAGATGACTGTAATTGAAGTACCTTTATTGAATCTCTGTTAGAGGGCTATTCTAATTTTAAAGTCATTGTTGTAGTTGATTGCTTATAAGAATTTGGGTTGAACCTGGATAACTACCTCTGGAGTATTACAGTAGCTATAGAAAGAAATGTTGGTTAAATCAGTCCTGTGTGCAATTTCATAATACACCTGGAATCCGACTTCATTTCAATAAACAGAATCAGAAAAACTGTAAATCAGCTTAGAGTTTAATTTAACAAAATGAAATGTTTTTTTGGTACTAATCTTAATATTAAATGGATTTGTGGCTCTCGATCTTTCCAACACCAATTTAGAGATTTGAAATAAAGGGAATAGCTTACAGTATATTTAAACATTTGGTGGAAACTGGTATAGTTCTAACGGTTTCGTGAGTGTTTAATGGCAGAGTCGCTTTTTAATTGCCTTTCCACTTGTATTCATGCGTCTGTGGACGAACAGAGATATAGTTTGTGTGATGATGTAAGTGTATATTAGGTCAAACATAAAAGTGTAAGGAACTAAATATTATAGTAGGACGGGGAGATTAAAAAAGAGAAAAATCATGCTAAAATCAGCACTTCCTACTGGCTGTGCTTCCAGGAAAAAAAAAATCCGTTCACAGATAAAATTCACTATTCTGTATTTCTTTTACCAAAGGAATTCAGTTTGGAATGTATTTGAAATGGTGTATCGAAATACGAACAACAAAAACAATTCATATTTTGTAATAAAAATTGGAAACACATTCACCCATTGCATTCTGTAGGATTAAACTGATAAAATGCTTGAGTGCACTCCATTATGTGTCCTAACTTATCAATGCGACTTCACCAATGATCATTCTGATAAATTATCGTCAAGTACTTGTCCTGGAACTCTTGATAGTTACTTGGTAGGTATTACCGAGATCATTGGCGTAAAAGCAGTTAATGCTTGGATGTGACTAGGAAAGGCAGGGGTTAAATTCTGACAATCTCCCATAGACAAAGTAACGAAACTTCTATACTGACACTATGCATGAGCCAGGAGCAAGTTGTTGCATGGAAACAGATGACATGTGAGTTTATGTGGTCTGTGGTAAACCTTGCTGGACCATTAATGATCTATGGATGTAGTGGATGATTCTAGTGATGATAATAATCTACCACTGATGAGGCTCAGCTAGAATACGCCGTGATGTGGACCTCCAGATGATTTGACATCAATCCAGAGTGATTGACATAACATTGATTATCTTTTCTATGGTTATAATGTTAGGCCAGTGTGCAGATTATGATACTTGATGGGCCTAGGAAATGGCATTGATTTTCTCTTTTCTGATGTGTATAATGTATTGCCAGTGTGCAGATAATATGATATTGTATGGGCCCAGGAAAGTGCATTGATTATATTTTCTTTATGTTTATAATGTATGCCAGTGTGCAGATAATATGATATTGTAGGGGGGACTGGGAAAGTGAATTGATTAATTTTGTTATGTTAATGTATGCCGTGTGCAGATAATATGATATTGATGGGGCCCAGGAATGTGCATTGATTATCTTTTCTATGTTTATAATGATGCAGTGGCAGATAATATGATATTGTATGGGGCCTAGGATATGTGCATTGATTATCTTTTCTATGTTTAATGTATGCCAGTGTGCAGATAATATGATATGTATGGGGCCTAGGAATGTGCATTGAATTATCTTTTCTAGTTTTTAATGTATGCCAGTATGCAGATAATATGATATTGATGGGGGGGGCGCTAGGGGAATGTGCATTGAGTATCTCTTTTTATGTTTATAAAAGTATGCAGTGTGCAGAAGAATCTGATATTGTATGGGGTCTAGGAATGTGTATTGATTTCTTTTCTATGTTTATATATATAGATATAATGTATATACAGATAATATGATATTGTATGAGGCCTAGGAATGTGCATTGATTATCTTTTCTATGTTATACATATAGATATACTGTATATAAAGATTATGATATGGTGGGTGGAATTGATTATGTTTCTATGTTTCATAAAGGGTAGATATTCACTGCGGCTTCAGCGGCTCCCTACCCATAATCTCTACACAGTGGGTAGAGATTAGAGATGAAATGTATATTCTGCAAGGACATAAAGTCATGGATAGGTAACCCAGTTACTGTAGATCTCCAGATGTTTGAAAAACTATTACTCCAAGCATTTCTTGGCTATAGAGGAATTCTGATGTAGTTTTTTAAAACCACTCTGGATAACTACTGGTGTACCTATCCCTGTCACAGATCAACAAGAAAATAGTTGCAGAGAAGGATTTAAATGAGCTGAGGCCTCAAGGGTAGGGTATGTAGGGGACAGTAGAGTCCCATGGGTAGGTAGTTAGTTTGGGACAGTAGAGGCCCATGGGTAGGTAGTTGGGGGACAGTAAAGGCCCCATGGGTAGGTAGTAGGAACAGTAGAGGCCCATGGATAGGTAGTTGGGGACAAGTAAAGGAGAGGTAGTTGGGGACAGTAGAGCGACCATGGGTAGGTAGGTTGGGGACAGTAGAGGCCCATGGGGTAGGTTAGTTGGGGACAGTAGAGGCCCATGGGTAGGTAGTTGGGACAGTCGAGGCCATGGTAGTAGTAGGGACCAGTAGAGCCAGGGTAGGTAGTTGGGGACAGTAGAGGCCCATGGGTAGGTAGTTGGGGACAGTAGAGTCCCTGGGTAGGTAGTTGGGACGGAGTCAGTAGAGGCCCATGGGTAGGAGTGTGGGGAAAGTAGAGGCCCATGGGTAGTGAGTAGTTGGGGACAGTAGAGGCCATGGGTAGGTAGATTGGGGACAGTAGAGGCCCAGGGTAGAGGTAGTTGGACAGTAGAGTCCCATGGGTAGGTAGTTGGGGACAGTAGAGGCCCATGGGTAGGTAGAGTTGGGGGACAGTAGTAGGAGGCCCAGGGTAGGTCGTAGGGGGACAGTAGAGGACCATAGGTAGGTAATTGGGGCAGTAGAGGACATGGGTAGGTAATTGGGGACAGTAGAGGCCATGGGTAGGTAGTTGGGGGACAGAAAGGACCATGGGTAGGTAGTTGGGGACAGTAAAGGATAGGGTAGGTAATGGGGACAGTAGAGGACCCATGGTAGGTAGTAGGGGACAGTAGGGACCATGGGCAGGTAGTTGGGGACAGTAAAGGACCATGGGTAGGTAGTGTGGGGGACAGTAGAGGCCCATGGGTAGGTAGTTGGGACAGTAGAGGCCCATGGGTAGGCAGTATCATTGGGGGACAGTAGAGGCCCATGGGTAGGTTAGTAGGGGACGTAGGGACCAGGGAGGTGTTGGGGACAGTAGAGAACCCGGGTAGGTAGTAGGGGACAGTAGAGGGGCCCATGGGTAGGTAGTGGGGGAAGGTAGAGGGCCCCTGGGTAGGTAGGAGGGGGACAGTAGAGGCCATGGGTAGGGTAGTTGGGTAGGGAGATATTAATAAATTATACATTTTACTCTATACCAGGGACCTCCTACCGTGGGTCTACATTTTTTTTTTAAATATAACCTCCCAGCATACTACAGCGACTTACACTATCAGAAGGGATCCAGGGAATTTAGGTTTCACACATTTGGATGCCTGCAAGTTGAAGACCCTGCTATATATTTAGTGGTATGGTGGGTTTGTTTCTATGAACATTTCTGGTGATGAATAAAACATTTATTTTAACTTTTTGGGTAAGAAGCGGATAGAAAAGAAGGTTCGGTGTGCGGGTACGGATTTTTTGGGTCGGGTGTGGGAAATTTGAGTGGTAAATGAGTGGTACCCAGAATTCCCTGTATAACTCAGTCTGTGTCCTTGTACCTTTATATAGACACAGAACTCCTCAGTGCTGAGCAGGAAGTAGGGCAGGGATCAAGGGTACGCATTGTAAGTGGCGAGGACAATAGGAGGTCGAAGACTCCAGAATGGTGATGGTGAAAGATCCAGAACTGCGGGGGGGGCGGCTGGGGTGGGCAATTAATGTATTTAATTATTAAGTGTTTGGGGTCATTGGATTGTTAATTGTAATAGTCCCAGAGATCGGCCTTTCTTGTAGACGCATTGTGGGGGGTACGGGGAGTCTGTATGCCTCGATTTTTTTTAAGGCTATTTTAATCAATGGGAGCCCACATTAGGAATTCCTTTGTATAAAAGGGAGTCCTATGTCCTGTCTCGGGGCTGTAGTCAGAACAGTTTGATCTTCGAAGTTAGATGATACTCGGTATCACTCATGTAGCACTCAGTATTACTCATTGTATCACAGTTGTATCCCACCATGTATCACTCGTGGAAACTCTTGTTTCACTCGTGATTTCTCATTGGTTGTATTCAGTGCAGTATCACTCATGTATCACTCGTGTATCACTGTGGATCACTCATGTATACTAGTATCCACTCGTTGTATCACTGTGTATCGCTCATGTATTACTCGTGGATAAACTCTTGATCACTCGTGGATATCTCACGTATCATGCATGTATTCACTCATGTATCACTATGTATCACTCGTGTATCACTCGTGTATCACTCAGATTACTCATGTATCACTATGTATCACGCGTGGATAAACTCTTGTATCACTCGGTATCATAATGTATACTCATGTATCAACTTGTGTATCACTCGTGGATAACTCATGTATCCCTCGTGGATATCTCACGTACATGCATGTATTCACTCATGATCATTCATGTATCACTCGTGTAATCATCGTGTATCACTCATGTATCACCATGTTTCACTCGTGTATACACTCGTGTATCACTCATGTATCACTCAGTATACTCGTGTAACACGCTGTATCACTCATGTATCACTCATGTTTCACCGTGTATCATCATGTACACTCAGTACACTCAGTATACTCGGTATAACTCTGTATCACTCGTGTATCACTCGTGTATCAATTCACTCGGTGTATCATCGTGTATCACTGTGTATCACTGAATGTATATACTATGTATCACTCGGTATCACTCGTGTATCACCATGTATCACTCGGGGATTATTTCATGTATCCATCATGTATCACTCAGGTATCACTCGTGGACACTGGCTTTAAATATAAACTTCGGTGGTTATCGTAATGATCACACCTAATAATGTGGTATACAACAAACAAAGGACAAATTCATATGGTTCATCTGATGCAGTATTAACCATTCATTATCGTTTTTTATGATAACAACATAGTAAAATATGTTGAATTAGACTTATTAACAATGTATCAACACACATACACAGGTTCTTGCAGACCATTACTGTAGTGTGTGTATGTGTGTGTGTTAAGGGGTGAGGGAGGGTAACTTGATGCAAGTGGCAGGGGTATTGGTTCCGGTAACTACTCAGGCACCAATCTCTAAAAAACATGGTCTGTGTCCTAAAACAGAAAAAAAGGTGGAATACTTAATAAAGAAGGCAAAATTCATCTTTCTTTCTAGACATTTACAGGGCTTATCAATCAAATGTTCTTATCGTTCCAAAATGGTGCTAATTTTGCCACAACCAACAGATGTTAGCTTTCAAATGTTAAAATAAGATCTGATTGGTGAGGCAAAATTAGCACCATTAGCACATTTTCAACGATAGGAAATTTTATTGAATCTCCCGGTTAGTTCGTAGAAGAAAGAAAAGGAAAAAAGGAGAAAGAAAGGTTTTAATTCTTTCCAATCTCAAGCGTCTTTCCTGCAGTCTTCCGAGCCTACAGAGCTGGAGCGATGGCAGGTTTAGTTTGTGTCATATGCCTATATATAATTCTCCAGCTACAGGAGGGATTACAGTCAAGATTAAGTGAAACTCGGAACGTTGAGGGTAGTCAATAAAAACTTGTCCAGAGAAAGAAAAAAAACAGTAGGAACAGAGTTATTACTTCTACTGTACCAATATATGGGTCATTTTATTTTCTACAAGATATTTACAAGATCAGGGTATCCGAGTGGGCTAACAGAAGCTCTTCGTCAAAGTGTCGTGTTCATTGTCCTGCGTGTAGGTGGAGATGATAATCTATAAAATATGTCCCACTGAGATGACAATCTCAGTATGAAATATTGAGGTGGGTTTTATTGGTCTTGAAGTTTGTCGGTGGGGTGTTGGAACACCCACAAGGGACAGGAGGCCGTTAAAGCTATTATTGTTGGATAGTATGTCTTGAAACAAGACAGAATTTTTTATTTTTTTATTTTCTCGATTGGGCAAATAATATAGTTATAAGGACTTAGAGGTTATAAGAAAATATTTCATCATTGACTAGTTGTAAATTTGAAGCAGGAACTCCATAGCAGAACATGGAAACAAGAGTAAAATATCCCCTGACATTTTATTGAAGTCAAAGCTCCAGGATATTTAACAAGGGGAACTAAAGTGGTTTAGAAGGGGCTGTAGGCAAGAAAGAGTAGCGATATTTTATAAATATTAGGTACACAGAATATAGCAAGCTTGTTCTTTTAAATCCATATGCGCGTTTTTAGTGCACATAAAAGGTTTTGTATAACTATTCTTAATCTAAATGTGGTGCAGTTTTAATTAGTTCTGATAAATAAGAAAACAAATGCATTTAGGAGCTTAGCTTGTATTTATTCTCAGTCCCTAAAGACATGGGATGTGTGATCCCCAGTGGGTACAGGAGGAGGAAGCCTAGATAGCAGCCCCATGGACACTTAAAAACCATGTATCTTCACTGGTCATAGGCTGATGTAACTCTGAGTAGTTATGCACAAATGCACTAGGTACTTTGTTTCTAGACCTAGTTGTTTTTTCCTTTAAGGGCACTGAAGAGTTAACTGGGTCACTGGAGAGCACAATATGAAAAGTCTATTGCTGAGAAGAAGAAAACCATTAACAAGATAGGTGGGCGCCTTGCTTTAAATACTGGCTACCTGGTGGATAAAGAGAGACACCAATAAAAAATGAGCATAGCCTTTCTTTAAAATGGAGGATTCATTTCTAGCTCATAAAAAAGAAATTGGCGGACCCAGGTAGAAGTGCCACAAAGCTCTGGGACCAGACCAGATGGTATTCATCCAGGATTCGATTGGAGTAAAGCCAGACGTTGCAAGATGAATGTTTGATTTTGGGTTGCTAGTGGATGTGAATATTTGATTTTGCAAAATTACTTTTTATTAATACTTCCTAGAAGGTTATTATGACTGGGAGAGGGCACATGCACAATTGATGGATAAATACTTTTTGTTGGGTTGTTGAGAATTCTGGGTTTTTCACAGAGGGGTTAAACTTTTTGTCTTTTTTCAACTAAGCCATGTACTGTAAAAATGAGATGTCCTCGTTTAATATTATTAGGGAACTTTTAGCCACCCTCATATGTTATAATGTAATGTACCCCCTGTTGTTAATGATAAGGATAGTAGAAAGCAATAAGGGAATTCTGTGACCATTAGATCTACATAAAGCAATGCAATGTGCCGTTGACAATTGACTACATTTTTATTGGCAAAATACTATTTTTGGGAACTCCCAAAGATCTGTAGTTGGAGAAAAGGCACAAATTTACAAAACTAATTACAAACAGATTTCCCCAGAAATAAAGGGGGTTTACTGATAGATTTCTAAGTTTCTATTCCGTTTTAATGTTGCTACTTTTGGGGGTTTACCCGCTGAGAAATCTCCCCTCTCTAAGGAAATTCAGGTGCCATGATATTATACAGTATAAAGTGCCAGATAATTCCCGCTGGCAATAAAACACACATTAACAAAAAGTACAAACTCACATTGTACATTGTTTGTGTTGTTCCCTCGGTATTAGTTTTGTGTTTTTTTACAGATTCATTGGGTTTATTTTATGTTTTATTAGTTTGATCGCTCGGCCCTCCTGGCACCTAAAGAGTTAAAAGTCAGTGCGAGATTCATAGAGGTGAATTGTACAGAGAAGCCTGAGGCTCCTCCTATCGTAGTGTCAATGGCAGGGTGAGTGACAGGAGGGCGTAATAGGGGTTGTGGTATTTATTGGAAGGGGGGAGGGCAGTTTAGCCAGTTTATTACATGCATTTGGAACAGATATTAAGGTATCTTCACATTCGGCCCTCCCATATGCCTTGAGCTTTTTTAAGAAGCTTATCATGCGCAGAAGACGGGCCAGTTAGTTATGGAAACAGCAGTCAATCATTGGTTGTGATGTCATCAGTCACAGCATGATGACAGCATGGAGGGAGGGGCCAGGGAACACCTCGAAATTCGGGACAATAATTATCCTTAAAAATATCCTGGTTAGTGATACAGTTGGTAATAAAGTGCTGAAGAGATCAGTTGGCGGTTGGGCGAGGTAACTAAAAGGACCAGTTCTTTGTTTTAATGGTGGGACGTGTCCTTTAAAGACGAGAAAAGGAATATGAACCTTGAAGAAGAGAAGGTGGGATTATTATGGTTCCCCAGTCCCACTGAGCTTATAGACCATAGTCACCTCGATCCGGGCCAAAGGAAAATAACAATGATTGGATTGAGTCATTATTAAGAACATCAGCAGATTGAAACTTGTGTTTTTCCCCCGTATTGAAGTCTGGGAGCTCGGTTCGCCTTTCGCTGGATCGGCGCGCTGTTGGCAAACCTTTTAATTAAAAGATCGAGGAAATCTGTTATTGTAAGTGCTGAGAACTGAATATACAGTTAATCAAGACGAAGGACTTGGGTTAGAAGAGAACTGGTGCATAGGTTAATCCTGGAGAGTTTCTCAAGCTCTGATTGTTACTAACACAAATTCTGCTTTGTCAACATTGTGCAGAGCTAAGTATGGAATCTTCTAAATCTAGTTTAACTTTGCTCGCAAACACCCCACAAGCATGCAAACATGGGAATAAGGAACCCTGAACTCTACATTTAACCCTCACCAACACTGATTACCCATGGGCATGAATGAAAGAAATCTAGAAATGTCAGGAAGGGGGGATATTGTTTACTCTGCCACTCCACATTATCAAACTGAGATTTGGTAAGAGGATCAGCCCCAAATCCACCTTATTTCTCAATATACAAAATAAACCATTTAAAGAGTAGGCTTCTGGGTAATCCCTGATACTATTTACCTAGAGCTGAAGCACTCTTTTTAAAGGAGTTTAAGTCAAGCTATGTAATAACTCAATAAACAATAAGTGCAAATTTAACCCTTTCTTGTGAGCCAGCTGCAGCAAGTGGTAACATTGCCCATGTTTTTCCTGTTAGAAAGAATTCTATGGAATTAATGACCTATGAAGCAAACTCCGTTTAAAAATAAAATTTAAAGTTACACCAAATAACTTTGTTCCCACATTCACAATGATACGACAGATTTGTGTATCCCCTATCCCTTTGCTGTGGCTGTTGGTTGGTGATAAATTGACCAATGAATACTAGGGGTCAGCTCCTATGATCCATTGCAAAAAACTTTCTGCTCTTCAGCTGGCTGGCAAAAAAACTGCAGAGCAATAGCAGTTGATACTGGGGCCAGGGGTCCAGGATGGGGAACATGCTCACAAGGCTGTAGGATATGGCAGAAACACGGGCTCTTAGGATCAGGATCCATTTATTACATGTGAACTGCACACTTTTGTACACTTTAGGGTACTTTAAACTAATTGCGCTTGTGTATAGAATGAAATTACCCAGCGGCTGGTCTGAGAATAAGAATCGAAACCTCATTTAAATATTTTAAGGCCACCAAAAGTATATATTGAGCACAACAGCCACCAAAGTATATTGAGCACAAACAGGTTAGAATCCTAAAAACACCGGTTATGCAAATAATCTCACGATCTACAGCCGTGCAATTTTTCAGCGTTGGTTTCAGGGTGGAAATAATCCAGTATTCATTACCCCTATAAGAGACACTTCAACGGTGTACACAGAAATAGAAGTGCAGGGGATAGAAAGTTCAAAGTTCAGAAATCAATGAAGAAATTCCATTCACAGCCAGCGGACCACCAAGAAAACACATTATTCCAATAATCCCAAGAAGAAGGCTCCATTGTACCATTGATATATGTTTCTGCTCCATGTTCCAAACACCTTCACTGCATAATAAGCACCGTACGTTCTGGTCTTCTACGATCTATGGCTGGGAGATTTCTTCTACTTCAAGCTGTGACGCCTCTCGCTATTCAATGAGAGCGACGGTATAAAACTCCAGCTGTATTAACGACGTCTTATTTATTAATATGGATGGGAGACCAAGGGGAATACGTACTGACAGTGTCACGTCATGTTTAATCGATAATAACCGGGGAATCTTTTACTGGGTAAATACTGATATAATGTTGATAATGGAGACTAAAATGTCTCGTATCACTTAATAATCAATCTACTATGTCATGAATTAATATTCTAATCCTAAGGAAAGGCTGGATTTGATTTTCAATCTCGTTTTTATATTTGAATAATAAAAATATTAACTTGGCTCTGGTGTGGACTGTGTCCAATTCATTCTTTTTGGATCAATGAACGACGGTACCTTCATTAAACACACTGTGAATAAGACGGAGTATTGCCAAGTTTCGTAACAGGATTACACGTCTACATGACAGGATATGTGTACTGGGGTCTAAAATATTCAACAGATATAAAGCTGAGTGTAACTCAAGAGAGCTCACTGTTATTGGGGTAAAATATGTACGGGCTACTATTACTAAAAATACATAGCATAAACTGATTTGGTAACATTATGCCATGTAATTTTATTCCAATTAAACCATTTAAAAACCCAGTCGATACAACCCAACCAAAAAGCAAAGTTTCGCATTTTCTCTCCATCCACCTTACCGGGTCTCCTATTTCATCAGACAAAACCACCGCTCATGGACACACATGGACAGGCACTATGTAACCCTGGTAATTAATACAAAATTAGCCATGGCAAGGAGGAAAACTTTCAAAATCAAGTCCTCTTCATTTCCACACCAGTTACAGGACCAATTCATTGTAAATCCAACAACAACAAAAACTGTATTGTGGAATCAAAAAGTTTAATATTCACAACATAAATCTTCAGTCCTAATTCCTTTTTTACATTACATGACGTATATAATATTATATAACATTATATTTATACAATGTATCGTTTCTAACAAGCGTATCATCCATTACTCCCAGTTTCAACTGGTCATGTTTCTTCATTAAATTAAAGTCATGATGCTTGTACTATTGAAGTTCCCGGTGTGACTTATGAAAAGTTCCGATGAGGCTACTTATTCCCCAGACGTGTTCTATTGAGCCTGGGTTGGCACACGCGTGCCGCTGGATCCCACGCTTGGAAATAATAGACCATAAATCAGAACAGGCCGCGGTCTTAACTTTTCAAAACGTTCCAGTTCCATTCAGGGAGAATTTCCTAAAATATTTTATTTCGAAAGGTTAAAACCACGAGAACGGTTCGGATTTTCTCGCCGGTTACTGGGGGATATGAGACGGAAAATGGAATTGCAGTGTTTCCATTAAAAATAAAAATCAGTTTTTTTTTCCCCTATGCCATTTATGACATCACCAGAGGATCTATTAAAGGGAATTATTTCAGCGCAGGAACAACCGCCATGACAGGGTATCACATAAATTCATTAATGTGTTTTACCCTTTTCACAAATTGATATTTAAAGCAGACCAGATAAAATGTCATTTACTGGAACGGGACATTGGAGTTTAGTGGACAAGTTGACACAAGATGGAAATTTACATTGCAGTTTTTTCTTTCTCCGTAAGTGGGGAAATGGTGTTTTAACCATTGGGGACAGTTTAACCCCTTCACTGCCCCTCTAATCGGGAAATTCCATTTAGTCCATTTTTGTCAGAATTTGAATTGAGCACCCCCATTTCCTGTAGACTGTAATCCTCTTTGGGCAGGTCCGCTCTCCTATTGTATCACGGTATTGCGGTAAGAACTCATTCACTATGTTTATTTATTATGTATTTACCTTGTATTGTAATTGTATTGACTTAGTATAACATGTATTACCTGTATGTATGTCTGACTATGTTACTTGTAATGCGTCACGGAAGATGTTGGCCGCTCATATAAATCCATAATTAATATAACATGAAGCATCCCCCAAGAGGTCTTGACCAGAATAACACGTTAGATTCAGAAGTTAAAACATTTTTACAAGAGTTTCTGAGATTAGCGTCTCATATCGACTGAATGGCTTGATAAAATATTAGCATCGTTTAAAGACACATTAAAGGAAAAAGTTGCACTCAATAATTGAACTTTCCTTTATGTATTGATGAAGCCTGGAGGTTAAGGTAAGCTATGTCTACTCCCGTTCTTCAATCAATAACTCAGGAGCCTGGGCTGAAGGTAAGATACATTTTGCGTGATCCAATGCTGCATTAATCTCCGACGGTTCCGGTTAATTCTCTATAGCGCTCATTGATTGTGCTATGCGTGATAAGGGGAAATTAGAGCTATAAAGCCTTGATTTGGAGTTCGGCAGAGGTGGATCGCGTGAAAGGTAAATATACTTACCTTCAACCCGGGCGGCTGACTGTATATATTGATGAAGAACGGGAGGTAAGACATAGCTCCTTAACCCTAGGCTTTAATCATACTTAAAGGGAATAGGTCAATTTGGGAGTGAGATATTCCTTTTAAACTCTGTTAAACAGACTCCCTACACATCGAATAGTACAAGGGTGAGGATGGAAAACAAAGAGATTCCCAGTGTTACAGGTAATATTTATAGTCGTTTATGGGTTTTCCAACAATTTAATGAAAAATAATATAAAATTAAATATTATTACACTTTGGTTAAAAATGGCCATGGTCAGGGGTGCCCTTGTGTTGTTTAGTCCACCACCCCGAGCAGACAATAGTTACAATATTGTGAATACGTTGCCATCATACAAGGTCCCGATCGGTGCGGTCCAGAAAACAATTCCTCTTTCAGAGCTTCTTCACCAGAATTCCCCCTCCCAATCCCCTTTATCAAGAAGATTAGAGGTCAGAGGCCCATATTTCAATAAACTCGTGGTATCAGATTGGTGAAGTTAGGGACCATCTCTAATAGATATCACTAGATCCAACAACGTATTCGTCTAGTTGAAACTTCTACATCTGTTTCTGAAAGAAAATCTCATATAGAAAATTAAGAACTTGATGCTTCTTTGGCATCTGTTGGCTTATAACATACACCAACCAATTAATGCTTCCTGTACACAGGTCCACTCAGATTGTTTTGCAAATCGTTTATATTCCATCTATCTCATCTTTTAAATTGGCTTCTTTCAGTTCCTGTTTAACATACATTATAACCCCCTCCTTCTTATTAACGATGTCATGTCATGTCTAAAATAAAGAGTAGATATCCTTCAATTTACGGTCAGCATGTGAATGCCTTTAGCCATTGTTTTCTGACGGATACGATCAAAGCATACCTTTCTTTAAAGCTATTAGTGATTTTTTCCCAATTTTTACAGTAGTTTCTTGCATATTTGTAAACATACATTTTAGATTATTCATTCAACTACTTTCCAACTTGGACATAAAATGCCTCCTATCTCTCACGCTACCCCCTCCCCCTCTCCTCCCTCCCCTGATCCATAATTCTCTATCACCCCATGTTTAGTCAACAGTCCACACCCCCTCCCAATACCTAGTTTTAAAATCTCCTCCAAACCCCCTAGCCATCAGTCTCCCCCAAAATAGCTGCACCATCATCATTGAGGTGCAGATCGGTTGGCGTCTGCTTACTAAAGACGCCTGAGCCACAGAAAAATTCAAGCCAAGTTTTTTTACAAAACCCAAACCCCATCTCTTTACACCCACCCTCTTTAGACCACGCATTATATACTCCTAAGCTCCCATGGCCTCCCTAGTGTAGCCGTGGCGCGGCAGTATTTCTGGAAATCACTACCCTTGAGGGGTTTCTAAACTTTAAAAGGGAATCTCCAACTCATTAATAAACAAATTTTGCCATTCAGTTTGTATTGAAGAACCAGGAGGTAAAGAGCTGTGTCTTACTCCCGCTTCTTTCTAAACAATCAGGAAGCAGGAGAGAAGGAAGGAACTAGCGATGGTTGCTCCCCTGTTGCATATCGTCTGGCCAAGGTTCCCAGGGACTCTATATTGTATGTGCATAGAAGACAGAGTCAGTCGGGTACCTGCCAGACTAAGATACCAGAAGATCGTTGGCGCTATTATAATTTCACAATAATAATAAGTAAGATACCCTTGTAAACTTGATAAACCATTTTTTTAAACTCTGATGTACGTAGGGATGCCAAACATAAGATTGCTTTCATTTGTAGGTATTTTATCTATGACAAATTTTTCAAACTTCTTTTAATCAGTAGAATTTTGTTGTTGGTCTTCTCCCTGTGTCTGACATTAAAACGATTTACAGCACTTTAATAGCGAAGAGAAACATTCCGCTGGGCTAATTTCACATTGACCTACAAAGGCATTCTTTAATTTGTGTCTGTCATTACAAACTACTTTTGTCTTAAAATCAAGTTTCCGATACCTCTTAAAACGATGTTCACTCGAAAAGTTAAATTTCTTAATGTATTGGATGACGCCCGGATTTAAGGAGCTATGCCTACCTCCTCGTTGTTCAATCAACTGAGCCAGGAGCCAGGGACGAATGGTAGTATAGTATATTAACCATTTGCGCGGTCCACCACTGCAAGATGAAAAATAGCTACCTATAAACCTCACGGGTCTAATCAACAATGCATTAAAGGAAAATTTCCCTTTCGACGTGTGAACTATTCCTTAACTACCCAATGCAAAGAAGGGAATATTGGGATTGTTGGATGTAAAATACAAATAAAATGTGTAAGATTGATTACAATAGATTGGCGCAACACTATAACGAACGGGAAGATTGCAATAACAGTTCTTATCATGAAAACGGGCTAATTTTCCCCAACCAATTCAGATGTATTTACTATTTGAAAGCTAACATTGATGGGTGGGGCAAAAAATAGCACCAGTTTTAAATAAGAACTTTTATTGCCATTCTCCCTGTTAGTCCTAATAACATAAACTCATACGCTAATTTCATGTCTGTTGTGTATAGAGCGGAACAAAAAATGGAAACAATATTTCAGTAGTTTTTGTAGGAGAAATCTATTATACAAGTATCGGTTTTATATAATTGGTTCGTCTAAAAGTAATTAGTGGGATTTCAGGTGTATCTTAACTTCATCATGCTTAGTTGAAGAGTCTGGTACCTTTATAAAAATGACAATATCTAGAGGCTTCCCGGAGGGGAACCACCTGCCTTCCAACTATTCCAAAGCATGCGCTTTCCCGTTACAATGATCTCCGACGTGTGTTAAGCAAAAAGGACTAAAAAATAAAGACGTTTTGGGATTTAGATAACTGTATAGATTGGTTTGGTTGTAGATTTATTCTTAACTACGTGTAAATGATACACCACCACATTATTGAATTCAACCATGTATGGAAATATAGCGTGGGTCTGCTTAGCAGGAGAACGCCTAGCATAATTGGGGGAATAAAGTAGATCCCAGGTAATCGGTTAGAAACAGAGGAAATAGAAACCAGATGAATAAATCATGAGGGTTTCATTCAACTGTTACATACACAAATAAATGTTAAAACAAACATGGAATCCTTCATGTCACATTACTCTCCTCATTGATGGAATGTTTTTTTCCACTAGTAAGTTCACAGGTTCAACACAAACCCGGAGTTGTGAAATTCCACTAATCTGGCGGAGTAAAAAACTTCTGAAAAATTCAAATATCAGTATCCTAAAAGTGCAGTGAAATTCAATACAGGCCTTGTTTGCTTAGAGTTAGTATCCCTCCTCTTCTTTAACCAATCCCCCCACTTCCATATGACCTGACTTTCTAGAAATCAAGCAATACCACCATGTCAAAATGGACACAAGTACCAGCATACCACTGGACTATATTACTCTGTCACAATCCAGCTACAGCAAAAAAAAAAAATATTGCTTACTTGAATGACAAGTTAAAAGCAAGAGCTTAGATGGGAGATCAACCAGTTGGTGGTTGGGAAGAATTATGTTTACCAGTAATGGCAATTTAATTTTTTTGTTTTTTTTTAGTATAGATGCCTCTTTAACAGCAAAAAAGCAGTTTTGTAACCGGTTTCTAAAAATGGTTTGAGTCGTTTTTAGCCCCACTTGGTAGCACATATGCGATGAAATGGGGATCGGGGTGTGGCAAATTAATGCATAAATATTTTATAATATACCCCAATTCTCTCTTGAAGTACAAGACAATTAGAGAAACGGATTGCTTAGATGTCCAGAGAAGGGATTTTGAACTGTGTTGCAATGTAAAGCCAGGATCTCAAAGGGCCATGGTCATATCTACAAAAACCAAGTAAAGTATATTTAAATGTAAATTTTATGGGGTGCAATAGATGATGTCCGAACTTCACACGCTCGAGGATTCCGCAAATTTTCGAAAAAATTCGAAAAATTCGAAAATCGCGAGCGGACCATTAAAATTTAAAAACCATCGAATACGCGACAATCCTCGTAATTTGTTAAATTTTAGAAATACGTATTCCGGAAATACGAGGAATCCTAGTAATTCGGAAAAATGTATTTTCGACAAAAAAAAAAAAATACATAAGCAAATCCTCGTCATTTTGGAAAATTTTCGAAATGACGAGATTTCTCTATTTTCGAAAAATACGAGAAATCCAGCGGTTCGGAAGTCTGAAATCCGGGAAAATCCGCCGTTTTGCGAACGGGATAATAATCACACGCGGATGGGCGGGTTCGGACCGAGAACCGGCATCACCTGGAAGCAAAAACAACCAAATTCATAAAGAAATCAAGTCATCAGTGGGTTCAGTTGTCAACCACCATTAAAACTCACCTCTAACTCTTAAAGTGCCCAATATGTAATTCTAATAATACTCCACCATTCTATTGGGTCTCCTCAGTGTTGGATCAGCCTAAATCTCACACTAATATATTAACCACATGGAAAATAACTTCAAGACAAAATCTTTTCACTGTAAGAATAAAGTGGACAAAACTCTGTGGCCCTAGTTTGGACAAAACTCTGTGGTCCTAGTTTAAAACCCACCACTGTTGTATAAGTGCCAGTATTATAAGTGCGCAAGTTGTCTCTTATTGAACAGAGAGGGGGAAATGTTCTTCTTCTTTTATTCCTGCAATCCTGACTATCTAAAATTCTTTATAACAGACCAAACCTTTGTTAGGTTCCGATTAAATGAAGTGGCAGGTGGAGAATCTTTATTTAGAAATGTGAAGGTCGGTAGAATAGGTGCGTTGGTGTCTGCTGCCCGGGTTTAGAATCAAAAAAAAGTCGCTCTACAATTCCTTTAGATTTATGCAGGCGATTTTAAAGGACTCGGTAAACCGCTTTTCCCTCCGTATCTCTGAAAATAACAAATCTTTATGGGTAGAGAACGCGTTTATACCCAGGTGATTTTTCTTGTAGCAAAGGTTTAATTTGAGGGACATAAAAAACACTTAAGGGGAAACATACCAAACTAGCTTTTATAATACAATATGTATTAAAAAAAAACACCATCAACCAGTTACAAATCCTCCTAAATTATAGGCCTGAATGAATGAATTCTATCTACTACGCCTTTAACCAGGTCAAATGCACACAGAGAAGCCATTTCATTTATCGCCTTGTGACAAACAGAATATGTTAAGTGCATGCGTCCGCATTCAAGACATTACGCCAGGAAAGGACAGTGCACCATGGGAAACCTGTTGTTTTGATATTGGTGGACAGACTACAAGAGCATAGAGAATTACAATGTAACATAACCACTCAAACTCATTAAGTTTATAGACATATAGTTACTAGGATGATACCCAACCAGCTAGCAAGCAGTAATATTATGAAATTGATGTGGGTTAAGTTTAAGGGAAAACTGTGATGTACAAACATATTTAATTCCGAGGCCTACTGTATTTACGTTTATAAAACATTGCTTGGATTGACTTTCTCATTGGAATTGTAAACCATGACTACTGGAAATGAACATTATTCATTAAGGGGTGGAAGATGGTCCAGTCCATACTATTGTGTCTGAAATCACCTAAGTGACTGTAAGAACTAAAGTCTGGTAGCAAGTTTTTGCAGTGGTTTTTCTGGATGCGCTGTGGCCTCAAAGCTGATACCAAGCCAGCGTTTCAATACGTTCATATCAACTTTGCCAAGGGGCCGAAATAAAATAAATTGAAGCATCTCTCAGAGCTTTAGTGTGATAAATGGGATATGTCTCTCACCAATGGAGAGTCTCACCACATGGAGATGTCTTTTCACCACATGGGGAGTCTCTCACCACAGTGGAGATGTATTTCACCAAAATGGAGAGGTCTCTCACCACATGGAGATGTCTTTCACACACTGGGATGGCTATCCACACATGGAGATGTCTTTCACCACATGGAGAGGTCTTCTCACCACATGGAGAGAGTCTTTCACCCAAGGATGTTTTCACCACATGGGATGTTACCACATGGGTCTCTCCCACCATGGAGAGTGTCTTTCACAACAGAGCCATTCCTGAGAGGTGTTTACATGAGAGGCTCTACCACAGAGATGTCTTTCATCACATGGAGAGGTCTCTCACCCATGGAGATGTCTTCACAACAGTGAGATGCTTTCCCACATGGGGATGTCTCTCACCACATGGAGATGTCTTTCACACATGGAAGGTCTATCACCCACATGGAGATGTCATTTCACCACATGGGGATGTTCTACCTGGGTCTCTCACACAGGAGAGGTCTCTCACCACATGGAATGGGTCTTCACACACATGGAGATGTCTTTCACCACTAGAGTTCCCAGAGTGGTCTTCATCAACATCAATAGAGGGGATCCCCCCCCTTATTATGGGTTTATTTGAACAAAAGGAGGGTTAGGTAAAACTATTGATTCTTAACATGACGGTATTTGAATTGTCTGTCTACCTAATCTGTAATGTAAATGCGACGTCAGCTTTGTGAAGAGCAGAAGTTCCAACCAAACGGCCATTAAGTTTTATATTGTCAGAGATGACCAGAAGATTGAAAGCTCACATGCAAAATCACCACTGGGACATGAACAGATCTATGATACCGTAACTTTTTAAAATTTATTAGAGATGTCTTTGTTTTTTTTAATATGTTTTGGTCTGGGGTCTTAGGAGGCCCTTGATGAGGGATCTAAGAAGAATAGAATTTATTATCCTGAAAATAACGAGGCGGCCATTCTCCCAGAACGGGTTGTAGCTTTTCCTGATTTGTATTTTCAGAAGGTTTCTGTGGTCACCTCCAAAAGAAGTCTTAAGAGTATCTACAAAAAAGGACCAGACTGTATCTATTCTGATCTTATAATTCATTCTTGATCATTAGAATTAAATCTATGCTTCCTTTCCGTAGGAATAGGTACACAAGGTAACAAGTTAGTGTTAGACTAAGAGGGCAGAAAGAAATCGGTTTATATGAGAGAGCTTGACAACTCTAGCAAGACAAAAGAGTTGAAAGGTTTAAAAGGGGAAACTTGGTCTACGAACTGTTAAGTTTAAATGGAAAGGCCATTTCCTACCTTTTAAAATGAGCCATCAACAACCTTCTATGTGCTCCACAGGCCCAAGATATACAAGAAAGACTGACAGAAGTTAATGGGTGGGAGGCGGAATCCTGAGGCTTCTCCTGCAACCAGTGCCGCTGGCGAGCACAGCTAAGACTCCTCAGTGGGTGAAGGGAGACAGGAAGAACGCCCTCACTCCTTTCGCTTGGGTTGAAGTCTTTCAGTTTTACTTCGTTTACTCTGCCTGATAAAGGCGTTTTCCACGAGTTTTCTGTAGAGGAGGTTGATTGGCCAACAGCACCAGCGAGTGGGCTGGCTTGAGGCAACCGCTTGCGGGCTGGACTATGCACCACGCAAGTGGGCAGGGACTTATTGCACCCGCCAAAGTTGTGTGGGGCTTAGGATCCCGCGGGTTGGGTGGGGTTTTAGCAGCCCGGCGGTGTGACGAAAGCCATGGCAACCCGTGGGTGCGTGGACACTTTTGGCGCTTTTGTAAGAGAATGGGCCAGGGGGGCTGCAACTGAAGGGACATGGTCTCAGAGTGGGAGGGACAAGGGGGCTTGTTAAAGGGGGAGGAAGAGACCACATGGGATCAGATTTGACTGGACATGTTTTTAGAGGCAGGATAGCAGGAAGTGCAGGAGACCCTTTGATGCTGTGCCATAATCACACACAACAATGTAAATATCTTCAAAACTATGCAAAATAAACAATATATAAATGCAAAAATTCAGGAGAGAAATTCCTATCAATTTACCTAAAGTCATTTTTGGACCACGTTCCCCTTGTAAAGATAAAAGAGTCTGTGCTGGATGAGGCTGAACACTCATTTAAAAGTTTACATCTTCTCTAATATGAGCATATATGTGCCCATGTCAGAAGAAAGCTACAGGTTAGCAAGTGGAGGTGATACTGTTCAGCAGCCATAACAGGGCACAATATTTACTACTGAGATCTGCAATAACAAGTTAAAAGGGAGGTTAGTTGCTCTGTGGTATTATAGAGATGAGAGATTATAAAATAGATCACCTGCAAACACAGCCTATTAAACATATTGGACTGGGCATCTGAGAGAGGGACATTGAAAATTAAATGTAGAAACTATTACCTCCGCTGAGAACATCTGGCCACTGGTTAAAGGTTCAGTACACGCACATGCTGAAGGACAGATGTTGTCTATCAATATCACGCTATAGAATGAAAGTATACAATTTAAATGCCAGTGTAAAGACACTTAAGTAAAATCTTCATCTTCCCTTAAAGGTACTAATTTGCCAAAATTATAAGACCTTAGTGCCATTCCACACAGAAGGCAAAAAACCAAGGATATTGTAATATATAATCATTCTGATTCCTTTGTGATAAAGTTTCTGTGCCGCGGTTCAGGGAAATAATTGTTGGCCGGTGATTACCATGTCACAGAGCGAACGTTCACCAGCAAATAAAACCATAGATGTCCTAGAGGACCAGGAAAGAGAGAAAGAAGAGGCAAGGGGAAATCGTCCAATGAGAGCATTAGTTCTGCTCTAAAGTATCCCAGTATTACTAAAGGGTTTCTGTAAATCTAACCCGCCAACATCCTTAAATTCTCATCAAATGCCGTGTCATGTAGGTAATTGGTGATTATAAAAAGAAAAGCTCTGCAGAACCTAGAATAAATAAGAAAAAAAATAGAAATAATAGAAATAGGACACAAGTAGAGCACAATTATAAGTTCCAAATGACGGGATTTGTAAACTATTGCAGTAATGTGCGGCAGATAAGAGCTCTAAGTAATTATTGTTACTACACAGTTTTAGTGAGTCATGTGACACCAATGAAATGCTAAGCACCAAAATATATAAACTTATGACATAGTAAAGGTTTTTTAAGCAGCCAGATGGACATAAGGTTAGGTTCACTTTAAAAAAAATGCCTGAAAACCAAACATCGGTTTATACTCGAGTCAATTCGCTAACCTATCAGTAATTCCGGTGGCACTCGCTGGCTGTTTGACTGTTTCGCAGCAAATAAGCATTGCTGGGGAGTTGTAGTTCCAAACATCGGAGTGCCAAGGAATTTGAGTGACTGTTTGGGATACTGTATATTTAAAAGGCAACTAATGCATCAAAAACAATTAACAGAATCAGGAGGATGGTCTCAATTGTAAAGAAGATTGCGCTTCTGATTCTTTATTGTTTTTGAGGCTTTAATGCCCTTAGAAATGGACCAGAGAATTCCCATAAGCAGTCCCATACGGGTAATAGCCAAATCCAGTATGGGATATTATGGTATGGGATCCACTGTCCATTTTAAAGGAAACTGAAGCCTAAAAGAACAATACAGATCAGAAGACAATAGTGGTCACATTTTCTACCTTTGGTGTTATACTCGAGAAATCAGTTTTTTTTACTCGGCTTTTTTCAGGTAAAAAATAGGTACCTCGGTTTCTACTCAGGTCAGTTATACTTATAAAATAAGATTCTTTCCAACAATGCGCGGTCCTAATTGCTCTTATTACACTGGTGGCACTTTTAACCAATGCCATTCTGTTCACTGCCTTTCAAAGCAAAACACTGTACGGAGATTCAATAAAAAGTTCTTAACGTATAAAAATGGTGCAATTTTTGCCCAACCAATCAGATTTTAGCTTCGCAAATGTTTAAATAAACATTGATTGGTTGGGGGCAAAAAATTAGACATTTTAAACGATAAGAAACTTATTGAGTAACCCTGCTTATTGTTTTAAAATGGTGCTAATTTTGCCCCAACCAATCAGATCTTATTTAACATTTGAAAAGCTAACATCGTGATTGGTTGGGGCAAACAATGTAGCACCAATTTTTCTGATGACGTTAATTATAGACCTTTTATTGAATCTCGCTGTTAAGAGGGCTATTCTAATTTTAAAGTCATTGTTTGTAGTTGATTGCTATAAGAATTTGGGTTGAACCTGGATAATACCTCTGATATACAGTAGCTATAGAAGAAATGTGGTTAAGATCAGTCCTGTGTGCAATTCTTAATATACTCTGGAAATCCGACTTCATTTAATAAACAGAAATCAGAAAACTGTAAAATCAGCTTAGAGTTTAATTTAAACAAAATGAAATGTTTTTTGTACTAATCTTTATTAAATGGATTTGTGGCTCTCGATCTTTCCAACCAATTTAGAGATTTGGAAATAAAGGGATAGCTTACAGTATATTTAAACACTTTGGACTGGAAATGGTTAGTTCTACGGTTTCGTGAGTGTTTAATGGAGAGTCGCTTTTTAATGTGCCTTTGCCACTTGATTCATGCGTCTGTGGACGAACGGAGGAGGATATATTGTGTGATGATTTACAGGGTATATTAGGTCAAACAAAAAGTGTAAGGAACTAAATATTATATGTAGGACGGGGGAGATTAAAAAGAGAAAAATTCATGCTAAATCAGCACCATTCCTACACTGGCTGTGCTTCGAGGAAAAAAAAAATCCGTTACAGATAAAATTCATATTCTGTATTTCGTTTACCAAAGGAATTCAGTTTGGAATGTATTTGAATGGTGATCGAAATACAGAAAAACAAAAACAATTCAATTTTGTAATAAAATTGGAACACATTCACCCATTGCATTCTGGTAGGATTAAAACTGATAAAATGCTTGAGTGCACTCCATTATGTCCTAACCTTATCAATGGACTTCACCAATATCATTTGATAAATTATCTGTCAGTATTGTCCTGGAACTCTTGATAGATTACTTGGTAGGGTTTACACGAGATCATTGGGTAAAAGCAGTTAATGCTTGGAGTGACTAGGAAAGGCAGGGGTTAAAATTCGACAATCTCCCATAGACAAAGTAACGAAACTTCTATCTGCACCTATGCATGAGCCAGGAGCAAGTTGTTGCATGAGAAACAGATGATGTGATTTTATGTGGTCTGTGGTAAATCCTTGCTGGACATAATGATCTATGGGAATAGTGGATGTATTCTAGTGATGAATAATAATCTACCACTTGATGAGGATCAGCTAGAATACGCCGTGTATGTGGACCTCCAGATGATTGACATCAATCCAGAGTGATTGGCATACATTGATTATCTTTTCTATGGTTATAATGTTAGGCCAGTGTGCAGATATATTGATCTTGTATGGGGCCTAGGAAATGGCATTGATTTCATCTTTTCGATGTGTATAATGTAGCCAGTGTGCAGATAATATGATATTGTATGGGCCCAGGAAAGTGCATTGATTATATTTTCTTTATGTTTATAATGTATGCCAGTGTGCAGATAATATGATATTGTAGGGGGGACTGGGAAAGTGTAATTGATTAATTTTGCTTATGTTAATGTATGCCGTGTGCAGATAATATGATATTGATGGGGCCCAGGAATGTGCATTGATTATCTTTTCTATGTTTATAATGTGCAGTGGCAGATAATATGATATTGTATGGGGCCTAGGATATGTGCATTGATTATCTTTTCTATGTTTAATGTATGCCAGTGTGCAGATAATATGATATGTATGGGGCCTGGAATGTGCATTGAATTATCTTTTCTAGTTTTTAATGTATGCCAGTATGCAGATAATATGATATTGATGGGGGGGGCGCTAGGGGAATGTGCATTGAGTATCTCTTTTTATGTTTATAAAAGTATGCAGTGTGCAGAAGAATCTGATATTGTATGGGGTCTAGGAATGTGTATTGATTTCTTTTCTATGTTTATATATATAGATATATGTATATACAGATAATATGATATTGTATGAGGCCTAGGAATGTGCATTGATTATCTTTTCTATGTTATACATATAGATATACTGTATATAAAGATTATGATAGTGGGTGGAATTGATTATGTTTCTATGTTTCATAAAGGGTAGATATTCACTGCGGCTTCAGCGGCTCCCTACCCATAATCTCTACACAGTGGGTAGAGATTAGAGATGAAATGTATATTCTGCAAGGACATAAAGTCATGGATAGGTAACCCAGTTACTGTAGATCTCCAGATGTTTGAAAAACTATTACTCCAAGCATTTCTTGGCTATAGAGGAATTCTGATGTAGTTTTTTAAAACCACTCTGGATAACTACTGGTGTACCTATCCCTGTCACAGATCAACAAGAAAATAGTTGCAGAGAAGGATTTAAATGAGCTGAGGCCTCAAGGGTAGGGTATGTAGGGGACAGTAGAGTCCCATGGGTAGGTAGTTAGTTTGGGACAGTAGAGGCCCATGGGTAGGTAGTTGGGGGACAGTAAAGGCCCCATGGGTAGGTAGTAGGAACAGTAGAGGCCCATGGATAGGTAGTTGGGGACAAGTAAAGGACTAGGTAGTTGGGGACAGTAGAGCGACCATGGGTAGGTAGGTTGGGGACAGTAGAGGCCCATGGGGTAGGTTAGTTGGGGACAGTAGAGGCCCATGGGTAGGTAGTTGGGACAGTCGAGGCCATGGTAGTAGTAGGGACCAGTAGAGCCAGGGTAGGTAGTTGGGGACAGTAGAGGCCCATGGGTAGGTAGTTGGGGACAGTAGAGTCCCTGGGTAGGTAGTTGGGACGGAGTCAGTAGAGGCCCATGGGTAGGATGTGTGGGGAAAGTAGAGGCCCATGGGTAGTGAGTAGTTGGGGACAGTAGAGGACCATGGGTAGGTAGATTGGGGACAGTAGAGGCCCAGGGTAGAGGTAGTTGGACAGTAGAGTCCCATGGGTAGGTAGTTGGGGACAGTAGAGGCCCATGGGTAGGTAGAGTTGGGGGACAGTAGTAGGAGGCCCAGGGTAGGTCGTAGGGGGACAGTAGAGGACCATAGGTAGGTAATTGGGGCATGTAGAGGACATGGGTAGGTAATTGGGGACAGTAGAGGCCATGGGTAGGTAGTTGGGGGACAGTAAAGGACCATGGGTAGGTAGTTGGGGACAGTAAAGGACCATGGGTAGGTAATTGGGGACAGTAGAGGCCCATGGTAGGTAGTAGGGGACAGTAGAGGACCATGGGCAGGTAGTTGGGGACAGTAAAGGACCATGGGTAGGTAGTTGGGGACAGTAGAGGCCCATGGGTAGGTAGTTGGGGACAGTAGAGGCCCATGGGTAGGAGTATAATTGGGGGACAGTAGAGGCCCATGGGTAGGTAGTAGGGGACGTAGGGACCAGGGAGGTGTTGGGGACAGTAGAGAACCCGGGTAGGTAGTAGGGGACAGTAGAGGGGCCCATGGGTAGGTAGTGGGGGAAGGTAGAGGGCCCCTGGGTAGGTAGGAGGGGGACAGTAGAGGCCATGGGTAGGTAGTTGGGTAGGGATATATTATATAAATTATACATTTTACTCTATACCAGGGACCTCCTACCTGTGGGTCTACATTTTTTTTTTAAATATAACTCCCAGCATCCACTACAGCACTTACAATATCAGAAGGGATCCAGGGAATTTAGGTTTCACACATGTGGATGCCTGCAAGTTGAAAGACCCTGCTATATATTTAGTGGTATGGTGGGGTTTGTTTCTATGAAATTGTTGGTTGATGAAATAACATTTATTTTAACTTTTGGGGTAAGAAGCGGGATAGAAAAGAAGGTTCGGGGGCGGGTACGGATTTTTTGGGTCGGGTGTGGGAAATTGAGTGGTAATGAGTGGTACCCAGAATTACCTGTATAACTCAGTCGGTTCATTGTAACCTTTATATAGAAACAGAACTCCTAAGTGACTCTTAATTCCTTATAATTTACAGTAGGGGATACATTATCCCTTATAATACATGAGTGGTACCCAGAATTCCCTGTATAATTCAGTCTGTGTCCTTGTACCTTTATATAGACACAGAACTCCTCAGTGCTGAGCAGGAAGTAGGGCAGGGATCAAGGGTACGCATTGTAAGTGGCGAGGACAATAGGAGGTCGAAGACTCCAGAATGGTGATGGTGAAAGATCCAGAACTGCGGGGGGGGCGGCTGGGGTGGGCAATTAATGTATTTAATTATTAAGTGTTTGGGGTCATTGGATTGTTAATTGTAATAGTCCCAGAGATCGGCCTTTCTTGTAGACGCATTGTGGGGGGTACGGGGAGTCTGTATGCCTCGATTTTTTTTAAGGCTATTTTAATCAATGGGAGCCCACATTAGGAATTCCTTTGTATAAAAGGGAGTCCTATGTCCTGTCTCGGGGCTGTAGTCAGAACAGTTTGATCTTCGAAGTTAGATGATACTCGGTATCACTCATGTAGCACTCAGTATTACTCATTGTATCACAGTTGTATCCCACCATGTATCACTCGTGGAAACTCTTGTTTCACTCGTGATTTCTCATTGGTTGTATTCAGTGCAGTATCACTCATGTATCACTCGTGTATCACTGTGGATCACTCATGTATACTAGTATCCACTCGTTGTATCACTGTGTATCGCTCATGTATTACTCGTGGATAAACTCTTGATCACTCGTGGATATCTCACGTATCATGCATGTATTCACTCATGTATCACTATGTATCACTCGTGTATCACTCGTGTATCACTCAGATTACTCATGTATCACTATGTATCACGCGTGGATAAACTCTTGTATCACTCGGTATCATAATGTATACTCATGTATCAACTTGTGTATCACTCGTGGATAACTCATGTATCCCTCGTGGATATCTCACGTACATGCATGTATTCACTCATGATCATTCATGTATCACTCGTGTAATCATCGTGTATCACTCATGTATCACCATGTTTCACTCGTGTATACACTCGTGTATCACTCATGTATCACTCAGTATACTCGTGTAACACGCTGTATCACTCATGTATCACTCATGTTTCACCGTGTATCATCATGTACACTCAGTACACTCAGTATACTCGGTATAACTCTGTATCACTCGTGTATCACTCGTGTATCAATTCACTCGGTGTATCATCGTGTATCACTGTGTATCACTGAATGTATATACTATGTATCACTCGGTATCACTCGTGTATCACCATGTATCACTCGGGGATTATTTCATGTATCCATCATGTATCACTCAGGTATCACTCGTGGACACTGGCTTTAAATATAAACTTCGGTGGTTATCGTAATGATCACACCTAATAATGTGGTATACAACAAACAAAGGACAAATTCATATGGTTCATCTGATGCAGTATTAACCATTCATTATCGTTTTTTATGATAACAACATAGTAAAATATGTTGAATTAGACTTATTAACAATGTATCAACACACATACACAGGTTCTTGCAGACCATTACTGTAGTGTGTGTATGTGTGTGTGTTAAGGGGTGAGGGAGGGTAACTTGATGCAAGTGGCAGGGGTATTGGTTCCGGTAACTACTCAGGCACCAATCTCTAAAAAACATGGTCTGTGTCCTAAAACAGAAAAAAAGGTGGAATACTTAATAAAGAAGGCAAAATTCATCTTTCTTTCTAGACATTTACAGGGCTTATCAATCAAATGTTCTTATCGTTCCAAAATGGTGCTAATTTTGCCACAACCAACAGATGTTAGCTTTCAAATGTTAAAATAAGATCTGATTGGTGAGGCAAAATTAGCACCATTAGCACATTTTCAACGATAGGAAATTTTATTGAATCTCCCGGTTAGTTCGTAGAAGAAAGAAAAGGAAAAAAGGAGAAAGAAAGGTTTTAATTCTTTCCAATCTCAAGCGTCTTTCCTGCAGTCTTCCGAGCCTACAGAGCTGGAGCGATGGCAGGTTTAGTTTGTGTCATATGCCTATATATAATTCTCCAGCTACAGGAGGGATTACAGTCAAGATTAAGTGAAACTCGGAACGTTGAGGGTAGTCAATAAAAACTTGTCCAGAGAAAGAAAAAAAACAGTAGGAACAGAGTTATTACTTCTACTGTACCAATATATGGGTCATTTTATTTTCTACAAGATATTTACAAGATCAGGGTATCCGAGTGGGCTAACAGAAGCTCTTCGTCAAAGTGTCGTGTTCATTGTCCTGCGTGTAGGTGGAGATGATAATCTATAAAATATGTCCCACTGAGATGACAATCTCAGTATGAAATATTGAGGTGGGTTTTATTGGTCTTGAAGTTTGTCGGTGGGGTGTTGGAACACCCACAAGGGACAGGAGGCCGTTAAAGCTATTATTGTTGGATAGTATGTCTTGAAACAAGACAGAATTTTTTATTTTTTTATTTTCTCGATTGGGCAAATAATATAGTTATAAGGACTTAGAGGTTATAAGAAAATATTTCATCATTGACTAGTTGTAAATTTGAAGCAGGAACTCCATAGCAGAACATGGAAACAAGAGTAAAATATCCCCTGACATTTTATTGAAGTCAAAGCTCCAGGATATTTAACAAGGGGAACTAAAGTGGTTTAGAAGGGGCTGTAGGCAAGAAAGAGTAGCGATATTTTATAAATATTAGGTACACAGAATATAGCAAGCTTGTTCTTTTAAATCCATATGCGCGTTTTTAGTGCACATAAAAGGTTTTGTATAACTATTCTTAATCTAAATGTGGTGCAGTTTTAATTAGTTCTGATAAATAAGAAAACAAATGCATTTAGGAGCTTAGCTTGTATTTATTCTCAGTCCCTAAAGACATGGGATGTGTGATCCCCAGTGGGTACAGGAGGAGGAAGCCTAGATAGCAGCCCCATGGACACTTAAAAACCATGTATCTTCACTGGTCATAGGCTGATGTAACTCTGAGTAGTTATGCACAAATGCACTAGGTACTTTGTTTCTAGACCTAGTTGTTTTTTCCTTTAAGGGCACTGAAGAGTTAACTGGGTCACTGGAGAGCACAATATGAAAAGTCTATTGCTGAGAAGAAGAAAACCATTAACAAGATAGGTGGGCGCCTTGCTTTAAATACTGGCTACCTGGTGGATAAAGAGAGACACCAATAAAAAATGAGCATAGCCTTTCTTTAAAATGGAGGATTCATTTCTAGCTCATAAAAAAGAAATTGGCGGACCCAGGTAGAAGTGCCACAAAGCTCTGGGACCAGACCAGATGGTATTCATCCAGGATTCGATTGGAGTAAAGCCAGACGTTGCAAGATGAATGTTTGATTTTGGGTTGCTAGTGGATGTGAATATTTGATTTTGCAAAATTACTTTTTATTAATACTTCCTAGAAGGTTATTATGACTGGGAGAGGGCACATGCACAATTGATGGATAAATACTTTTTGTTGGGTTGTTGAGAATTCTGGGTTTTTCACAGAGGGGTTAAACTTTTTGTCTTTTTTCAACTAAGCCATGTACTGTAAAAATGAGATGTCCTCGTTTAATATTATTAGGGAACTTTTAGCCACCCTCATATGTTATAATGTAATGTACCCCCTGTTGTTAATGATAAGGATAGTAGAAAGCAATAAGGGAATTCTGTGACCATTAGATCTACATAAAGCAATGCAATGTGCCGTTGACAATTGACTACATTTTTATTGGCAAAATACTATTTTTGGGAACTCCCAAAGATCTGTAGTTGGAGAAAAGGCACAAATTTACAAAACTAATTACAAACAGATTTCCCCAGAAATAAAGGGGGTTTACTGATAGATTTCTAAGTTTCTATTCCGTTTTAATGTTGCTACTTTTGGGGGTTTACCCGCTGAGAAATCTCCCCTCTCTAAGGAAATTCAGGTGCCATGATATTATACAGTATAAAGTGCCAGATAATTCCCGCTGGCAATAAAACACACATTAACAAAAAGTACAAACTCACATTGTACATTGTTTGTGTTGTTCCCTCGGTATTAGTTTTGTGTTTTTTTACAGATTCATTGGGTTTATTTTATGTTTTATTAGTTTGATCGCTCGGCCCTCCTGGCACCTAAAGAGTTAAAAGTCAGTGCGAGATTCATAGAGGTGAATTGTACAGAGAAGCCTGAGGCTCCTCCTATCGTAGTGTCAATGGCAGGGTGAGTGACAGGAGGGCGTAATAGGGGTTGTGGTATTTATTGGAAGGGGGGAGGGCAGTTTAGCCAGTTTATTACATGCATTTGGAACAGATATTAAGGTATCTTCACATTCGGCCCTCCCATATGCCTTGAGCTTTTTTAAGAAGCTTATCATGCGCAGAAGACGGGCCAGTTAGTTATGGAAACAGCAGTCAATCATTGGTTGTGATGTCATCAGTCACAGCATGATGACAGCATGGAGGGAGGGGCCAGGGAACACCTCGAAATTCGGGACAATAATTATCCTTAAAAATATCCTGGTTAGTGATACAGTTGGTAATAAAGTGCTGAAGAGATCAGTTGGCGGTTGGGCGAGGTAACTAAAAGGACCAGTTCTTTGTTTTAATGGTGGGACGTGTCCTTTAAAGACGAGAAAAGGAATATGAACCTTGAAGAAGAGAAGGTGGGATTATTATGGTTCCCCAGTCCCACTGAGCTTATAGACCATAGTCACCTCGATCCGGGCCAAAGGAAAATAACAATGATTGGATTGAGTCATTATTAAGAACATCAGCAGATTGAAACTTGTGTTTTTCCCCCGTATTGAAGTCTGGGAGCTCGGTTCGCCTTTCGCTGGATCGGCGCGCTGTTGGCAAACCTTTTAATTAAAAGATCGAGGAAATCTGTTATTGTAAGTGCTGAGAACTGAATATACAGTTAATCAAGACGAAGGACTTGGGTTAGAAGAGAACTGGTGCATAGGTTAATCCTGGAGAGTTTCTCAAGCTCTGATTGTTACTAACACAAATTCTGCTTTGTCAACATTGTGCAGAGCTAAGTATGGAATCTTCTAAATCTAGTTTAACTTTGCTCGCAAACACCCCACAAGCATGCAAACATGGGAATAAGGAACCCTGAACTCTACATTTAACCCTCACCAACACTGATTACCCATGGGCATGAATGAAAGAAATCTAGAAATGTCAGGAAGGGGGGATATTGTTTACTCTGCCACTCCACATTATCAAACTGAGATTTGGTAAGAGGATCAGCCCCAAATCCACCTTATTTCTCAATATACAAAATAAACCATTTAAAGAGTAGGCTTCTGGGTAATCCCTGATACTATTTACCTAGAGCTGAAGCACTCTTTTTAAAGGAGTTTAAGTCAAGCTATGTAATAACTCAATAAACAATAAGTGCAAATTTAACCCTTTCTTGTGAGCCAGCTGCAGCAAGTGGTAACATTGCCCATGTTTTTCCTGTTAGAAAGAATTCTATGGAATTAATGACCTATGAAGCAAACTCCGTTTAAAAATAAAATTTAAAGTTACACCAAATAACTTTGTTCCCACATTCACAATGATACGACAGATTTGTGTATCCCCTATCCCTTTGCTGTGGCTGTTGGTTGGTGATAAATTGACCAATGAATACTAGGGGTCAGCTCCTATGATCCATTGCAAAAAACTTTCTGCTCTTCAGCTGGCTGGCAAAAAAACTGCAGAGCAATAGCAGTTGATACTGGGGCCAGGGGTCCAGGATGGGGAACATGCTCACAAGGCTGTAGGATATGGCAGAAACACGGGCTCTTAGGATCAGGATCCATTTATTACATGTGAACTGCACACTTTTGTACACTTTAGGGTACTTTAAACTAATTGCGCTTGTGTATAGAATGAAATTACCCAGCGGCTGGTCTGAGAATAAGAATCGAAACCTCATTTAAATATTTTAAGGCCACCAAAAGTATATATTGAGCACAACAGCCACCAAAGTATATTGAGCACAAACAGGTTAGAATCCTAAAAACACCGGTTATGCAAATAATCTCACGATCTACAGCCGTGCAATTTTTCAGCGTTGGTTTCAGGGTGGAAATAATCCAGTATTCATTACCCCTATAAGAGACACTTCAACGGTGTACACAGAAATAGAAGTGCAGGGGATAGAAAGTTCAAAGTTCAGAAATCAATGAAGAAATTCCATTCACAGCCAGCGGACCACCAAGAAAACACATTATTCCAATAATCCCAAGAAGAAGGCTCCATTGTACCATTGATATATGTTTCTGCTCCATGTTCCAAACACCTTCACTGCATAATAAGCACCGTACGTTCTGGTCTTCTACGATCTATGGCTGGGAGATTTCTTCTACTTCAAGCTGTGACGCCTCTCGCTATTCAATGAGAGCGACGGTATAAAACTCCAGCTGTATTAACGACGTCTTATTTATTAATATGGATGGGAGACCAAGGGGAATACGTACTGACAGTGTCACGTCATGTTTAATCGATAATAACCGGGGAATCTTTTACTGGGTAAATACTGATATAATGTTGATAATGGAGACTAAAATGTCTCGTATCACTTAATAATCAATCTACTATGTCATGAATTAATATTCTAATCCTAAGGAAAGGCTGGATTTGATTTTCAATCTCGTTTTTATATTTGAATAATAAAAATATTAACTTGGCTCTGGTGTGGACTGTGTCCAATTCATTCTTTTTGGATCAATGAACGACGGTACCTTCATTAAACACACTGTGAATAAGACGGAGTATTGCCAAGTTTCGTAACAGGATTACACGTCTACATGACAGGATATGTGTACTGGGGTCTAAAATATTCAACAGATATAAAGCTGAGTGTAACTCAAGAGAGCTCACTGTTATTGGGGTAAAATATGTACGGGCTACTATTACTAAAAATACATAGCATAAACTGATTTGGTAACATTATGCCATGTAATTTTATTCCAATTAAACCATTTAAAAACCCAGTCGATACAACCCAACCAAAAAGCAAAGTTTCGCATTTTCTCTCCATCCACCTTACCGGGTCTCCTATTTCATCAGACAAAACCACCGCTCATGGACACACATGGACAGGCACTATGTAACCCTGGTAATTAATACAAAATTAGCCATGGCAAGGAGGAAAACTTTCAAAATCAAGTCCTCTTCATTTCCACACCAGTTACAGGACCAATTCATTGTAAATCCAACAACAACAAAAACTGTATTGTGGAATCAAAAAGTTTAATATTCACAACATAAATCTTCAGTCCTAATTCCTTTTTTACATTACATGACGTATATAATATTATATAACATTATATTTATACAATGTATCGTTTCTAACAAGCGTATCATCCATTACTCCCAGTTTCAACTGGTCATGTTTCTTCATTAAATTAAAGTCATGATGCTTGTACTATTGAAGTTCCCGGTGTGACTTATGAAAAGTTCCGATGAGGCTACTTATTCCCCAGACGTGTTCTATTGAGCCTGGGTTGGCACACGCGTGCCGCTGGATCCCACGCTTGGAAATAATAGACCATAAATCAGAACAGGCCGCGGTCTTAACTTTTCAAAACGTTCCAGTTCCATTCAGGGAGAATTTCCTAAAATATTTTATTTCGAAAGGTTAAAACCACGAGAACGGTTCGGATTTTCTCGCCGGTTACTGGGGGATATGAGACGGAAAATGGAATTGCAGTGTTTCCATTAAAAATAAAAATCAGTTTTTTTTTCCCCTATGCCATTTATGACATCACCAGAGGATCTATTAAAGGGAATTATTTCAGCGCAGGAACAACCGCCATGACAGGGTATCACATAAATTCATTAATGTGTTTTACCCTTTTCACAAATTGATATTTAAAGCAGACCAGATAAAATGTCATTTACTGGAACGGGACATTGGAGTTTAGTGGACAAGTTGACACAAGATGGAAATTTACATTGCAGTTTTTTCTTTCTCCGTAAGTGGGGAAATGGTGTTTTAACCATTGGGGACAGTTTAACCCCTTCACTGCCCCTCTAATCGGGAAATTCCATTTAGTCCATTTTTGTCAGAATTTGAATTGAGCACCCCCATTTCCTGTAGACTGTAATCCTCTTTGGGCAGGTCCGCTCTCCTATTGTATCACGGTATTGCGGTAAGAACTCATTCACTATGTTTATTTATTATGTATTTACCTTGTATTGTAATTGTATTGACTTAGTATAACATGTATTACCTGTATGTATGTCTGACTATGTTACTTGTAATGCGTCACGGAAGATGTTGGCCGCTCATATAAATCCATAATTAATATAACATGAAGCATCCCCCAAGAGGTCTTGACCAGAATAACACGTTAGATTCAGAAGTTAAAACATTTTTACAAGAGTTTCTGAGATTAGCGTCTCATATCGACTGAATGGCTTGATAAAATATTAGCATCGTTTAAAGACACATTAAAGGAAAAAGTTGCACTCAATAATTGAACTTTCCTTTATGTATTGATGAAGCCTGGAGGTTAAGGTAAGCTATGTCTACTCCCGTTCTTCAATCAATAACTCAGGAGCCTGGGCTGAAGGTAAGATACATTTTGCGTGATCCAATGCTGCATTAATCTCCGACGGTTCCGGTTAATTCTCTATAGCGCTCATTGATTGTGCTATGCGTGATAAGGGGAAATTAGAGCTATAAAGCCTTGATTTGGAGTTCGGCAGAGGTGGATCGCGTGAAAGGTAAATATACTTACCTTCAACCCGGGCGGCTGACTGTATATATTGATGAAGAACGGGAGGTAAGACATAGCTCCTTAACCCTAGGCTTTAATCATACTTAAAGGGAATAGGTCAATTTGGGAGTGAGATATTCCTTTTAAACTCTGTTAAACAGACTCCCTACACATCGAATAGTACAAGGGTGAGGATGGAAAACAAAGAGATTCCCAGTGTTACAGGTAATATTTATAGTCGTTTATGGGTTTTCCAACAATTTAATGAAAAATAATATAAAATTAAATATTATTACACTTTGGTTAAAAATGGCCATGGTCAGGGGTGCCCTTGTGTTGTTTAGTCCACCACCCCGAGCAGACAATAGTTACAATATTGTGAATACGTTGCCATCATACAAGGTCCCGATCGGTGCGGTCCAGAAAACAATTCCTCTTTCAGAGCTTCTTCACCAGAATTCCCCCTCCCAATCCCCTTTATCAAGAAGATTAGAGGTCAGAGGCCCATATTTCAATAAACTCGTGGTATCAGATTGGTGAAGTTAGGGACCATCTCTAATAGATATCACTAGATCCAACAACGTATTCGTCTAGTTGAAACTTCTACATCTGTTTCTGAAAGAAAATCTCATATAGAAAATTAAGAACTTGATGCTTCTTTGGCATCTGTTGGCTTATAACATACACCAACCAATTAATGCTTCCTGTACACAGGTCCACTCAGATTGTTTTGCAAATCGTTTATATTCCATCTATCTCATCTTTTAAATTGGCTTCTTTCAGTTCCTGTTTAACATACATTATAACCCCCTCCTTCTTATTAACGATGTCATGTCATGTCTAAAATAAAGAGTAGATATCCTTCAATTTACGGTCAGCATGTGAATGCCTTTAGCCATTGTTTTCTGACGGATACGATCAAAGCATACCTTTCTTTAAAGCTATTAGTGATTTTTTCCCAATTTTTACAGTAGTTTCTTGCATATTTGTAAACATACATTTTAGACTTATTCATTCCAACTTACTTCCAACTTGGACATAAATGCCTCCTATCCTCCGCTCCCCTCCCCCACTCTCCCTCCCTCCCCTGATCCATAACTTCTCTATCTACCCCTGTTTAGTCACACGTTCAACCCCCCTCCAATGACCTAGTTTTAAAAAATCCCTCCAAACCCCCTAGCCATGTCTCCCCAAAATAGCTGCACCATCATCATTGAGGTGCAGATACGGAGTCGCTACTAAAGAGCCTGTAGCCAACAGAAAAATTCAGCCCAGTTTTTTTAAACAACCCAAACCCCATCATCTTTACACCCCCTCTTTAGCACGCATTTAATCCTAAGCTCCCATGGCCTCCCTAGTGTAGACGTGGCTGCGGCAGTATTTCTGGAAATCACTACCTGAGGGTTTAACTTTAAAAGGGAATCTCAACTCATAATAAACAAATTTTGCCATTCTCAGTTTGTATTGAAGAACGGAGGTAAAAGAGCTGTGTTCTTACCCCCGTTTCTTTCGTAAACAATCAGGAGCCAGGAGAGAAGGAAGGAACTAGCCGAGCGTGCTCCCCGTTGCATACGTCTGGCAAGGTTCCCAGGGACTCTAATTGATGTGCATAGAATACAGAGTCAGTCGGGTACCGTGCCAGACTAAGATACAGAAGATGTTGGGCGCTATTATAATCCACAATAATAATAAGTAAGATACCCTTGTACAAACTATAAACATTTTTTTAAACTCCTCATGTACGTAGGGATGCCAAACAAAGATTGCTTCATTTTGTAGGTATTTTATCTATGACAAATTTTCAAACATTCTTTTCATCAGTTAGAATTTTGTTGTTGTTCTTCTCCCCTGTGTCTGACATTAAACGATTTACAGCACTTTAATAGCGAAGAGAAACATTCCGCTGGGCCTAATTTCACATTGACCTACAAAAGGCATTCTTTAATTTGTGTCGTCATTACAAACTACTTTTGTCTTAAAATCAAGTTTCCAGATACCTCTTAAAAACGATGTTCACTCGAAAAGTGTAAATTTCCTTAATGTATTGGATGAGCCCGGGATTTAAGGAGCTAGCTGACCTCCTCGTTGTTCAATCAACTGAGCCCGAGCCCGGGACGAAGGAGTATAGTATATTAACCATTTGCGCGGTCCACCATGCAGAGATGAAAAAGCTACCCTGAAACTCCCGGGGCCTGATCAATCAATAGCATTAAAGGAAAATTTCCCTCTTTCGAGGTGGAACTATTCCTTAATACCCAATGCAAAGAAGGGAATATTGGGATTGTTGGATGTAAAATACAAATAAAAGGTGTAAGATTGATGTACATAGATTGGCGCAACACTATTAACGAACGGGAAGATTGCAATAAAGTTCTTATCATGAAAACGGGCAATTTCCCCAACCAAATTCAGATGTGATTTACTATTGAAAGCTAACATCTGATGGGTGGGGCAAATAATTAGCACCGTTTTAAATAAGAACTTTTATTGCCATTCTCCCTGTTAGTCCTAATAAATAAACCCATACGCCTATTTCATAGTCTGTGTGTATAGAGCGAAAAAAATGGAAACAATATTCATGAGTTTTTGTAGGAGGAAATACTATTATTACAAGTTCGTTTTATCATAATTGGTTCGTCTAAAAGTAAATTAGTGGGATTTCAGGTGTATCTTAATTCACATGCTTAGTTGAAGAGTCTGGTACCTTATAAATAATGACAATATCTAGAGGCTTCCCGGAGGGGCCCTCTGCTTCCAACCTAGTTCCAAGCATTGCGCCTTACCCTGTTACAATGACATCTCTCGACTTTGTGTTAAGCAAAAGGACTAAAAAATAAAGAGTTTTGGGATTTAGATAACTGTATAGATTGGTTGGTGTTAGATTATTAATCTTAACATCGTGTAAATGATTCACACCACCACATTATTGAATTCAACCGATGTATGGAAAGTATAGCGTGGGTCTTTAGCAGGAGAACGCCTTGATAATTGGGGGAATAAAGTAGATTACCAGGTAATCGGTAGAAACAGAGGAGATAGAAACCAGATGGAATAAATCATTGAGGGTTTCATCCAACTGTTACATACAAATAAATGTTAAAACAAACATGGAATCCTTCATGTCAATTGACTCTCCTCATTGATGGAATGTTTTCCACTAGTAAGTTCAAGTTTCAACACAAACCCGGGGATTGTGAAATTCACTAATCTGGGCGGAGTAAAAACTTCTGAAAAAATTCAACATATCCAGTATCCTAAAAGTGGCAGTTGAAATTCAATACAGGCCTTGTTTTGCTTAGAGTTAGGATCCCTCCTCTCTCTTCTAACCAATCCTCCCACTCCATATGACCTGACTTTCTAGAAATCAAGCAATACCACCTGTCAAAACTTGACACAAGTACACAAGCATAACCACTGGACTATATTACTCTGTCACACATCCAGGCTACAGCAAAAAAAGAAAAAATATGCATTACTGAGTGACAAGTAAAAGCAAGATGCTTAGATTGGGAAGATCAACCAGTTGGTGGTTGGGAAGAATTATGTTTCCAGTAATGGCAATTTAATTTTTTTTTTTTTTTAGTATAGATGCCCTTCTTTAACAGCAAAAAAGCAGTTTTGAACGGTTTCTAAAAATGGTTTGAGTCGTTTTAGCCCCACTTGGTATGCCAATATGCGATGAAAATGGGGGATCGTGGGCAATAATGCATAAATCATTTTTACATATACCCCAATTCTCTCTTGAAGTACAAGACAATTGAGAGAAACGGATCTATAGATGTCCGCGAAGGGATTTGAACTGTGTTGACAATAAATGCCGGATCTCAAAGGGCCATGGTCATATCTACAAAAAACCAAGTAAAGTATATTTAAATGTAAATTCTATATGGGGTGCAATAGATGATGTCCGAACTTCACACGCTCGAGGATTCCGCAAATTTTCGAAAAAATTCGAAAATTCGAAAATCGCGAGCGGACCATTAAAATTTAAAAACCATCGAAAATACGCGACAATCCTCAATTTGTTAAATTTTAGAAAATTACGTATTTCCGGAAATACGAGGAATCCTACGTTAATTTCGGAAAAATGTATTTTCGACAAAAAAAAAAAATACAAGAAATCCTCGTCATTTTGGAAAATTTTCGAAAGACGAGATTTCTCTATTTTCGAAAATACGGAAATCGCGGTTCGGGAAGTCCTGACAATCCGGGAAAAACTCCGCCGTTTTTGCGAACGGGATTAATCCACGCGGAGACGGGTTCGGATCCGAAGAACCGGCATCCTAGAAGCAAAAACAACCAAAATTCATAAAGAAATCAAGTATCAGTGGGTTCAGTGTTGTACCACATTAAACTCACCTCTAACCTTAAAGTGCCCAATATGTAATCTAATATACTCACCATTCTATTTGGGTCCCTCAGTGTTGGATCAGCCTTAAATCATCACACTAATATATATAACCACATGGAAAATAACTTCAAGACAAAATCTTTTCACTGTAAGAATAAAGTGGGACAAAACTCTGTGGCCCTAGGTTTGGACAAAACTCTGTGGTCTAGTCTTAAAACCCACCCTCTTGTATAGTGCAGTTATATAAGTCGCAGTTGTCTCTTATTGAACAGAGGGGGGAAATGTCTCTTCTTCTTTTATTCCTGCCAATCCGACTATCTAAAAATTCTTTTTAAACGACCAAACCTTTGTTAGGTTCGATAAATGAAGTGGCAGGTGAGAATCTTTATTAGAAATGTGAAGGTCGTTGTAGAATAGGTGCGTTGTGTCCTGTCTGCTCCGGGGTTTAGAATCAAGATAAAAATCGCTCTACCATTCTTTAAGATTTATTGCAGGCGATTATTAAGGACGTACGGTAAACGCTATTCCCTCGTGATCTCTGAAAATAACAATCTTTATGGGTTAGATGAACAGCGTTTATACCCAGGTGATTTATATCTTGTAGCAAAGGTTTAATTTGGGGACATAAAAAACACTTAAGAGGAGAACTACAACTAGCTTTTTATAATACAATTGTATTAAAAAAAACCACCATCAACCAGATTACAAATCCTCCTAAAATTATAGGCCTGAATGGAAGAATTCTATCTACTGTACGCTTTTTAACCAGGTCTAAATGCACACAGGAAGCCATTTCATTTATCGCACTGTGACAAACAGAATATGTTAAGTGCATGCGTCCGCATTCAAGACATTACGCCAGGAAAGACAGTGCACCATGTGGAAACCTGGTTTTGTATATTGGTGGACAACTCAAGAGATGAGAATACAATTGTAACCATAAACCACTCAAACATCATTAAGTTTATAGACATTACAGTACTAGGTGATACCCAACCAGCTCACAGCAGTATATTATGAAATTGATGTGGGTTAAGTTTAAGGGAAAACTGTGATGTACAAACATATTTAATTCCGAGGCCTACTTATTTACGCGTTTAAAAACATTGCCTTGGATTGACTTTCTCATTGAGATGTAACCTGCTACTGGAAATGAAATTATTCATTAAGGGGTGGAAGACTGGCCATGTCATCTACTATTGTGTCTGATAATCACCTTAAGTGACTGTAAGAACTAAGTTGGTAGCAAATCTTTTTGCAGTGGTTTTTCTGATTCAGCGCTGTGGCCCAAAGCTGATACCAAGCCAGCGTTTCAATACGTTCAGTATCAACTTGCCAAACGGGGCCGAAATAAAATAAATTGAAGCTCTCTCAGAGCTTTAGTTTGTAATGGGATGTGTCTCTCACCACATTGGAGATGTCCTCACCACATGGAGATGTCTTTTCACCACATGGGGAGTCTCTCACCACGGAGATGTATTTCACAAATGGGAGGTCTCTCACCAACATGGAGAATGTTTTCACCAACCTGGGGATGTCTCCACCACATGGAGATGTCTTACCACATGGAGAGGTCTTCACCACATGGAGGGTCTTTCACCACATGATGTCTCCCTGGGATGTGTTCCCACATGAGTCTCTCCCACATGGAGATGTGTCTTTCACACAGAGCCATTAAATGAGGGTGTTACATGGAGGGCTCTCACCACATGAGATGTCTTTCATCACATGGAGAGGTCTCTCACCATGGAGATGTCTTTCACAACATGTGAGATGTCTTTCACCACATGGGGGATGTCTCTCACCCATGGAGATGTCTTTCACCACATGGAAGGTCTATCACCCACATGGAGATGTCGTTTCACCACATGGGGATGTACCTGGGGGTCTCTCACCACAGGAGAGGTCTCTCACCACATGGAATGGTCTTCTCACACACATGGAGATGTCTTTCACCACTGAGAGCTTCCAGGAGTGGCTCTTCATCAACATCAATAGAGGGGATCCCCCCCCTTATTATATTGGGTTTATTTGACAAAGGAGGTATAGGTAAAACTTATTTGATTCCTTAACATGCGTTTGAATTGTCTGTCTACCTAATCATGTATGTAAATGCGACGCAGCTTTGTGAAAGAGCAGAAGTCCACCAGAACGGGCCAATTAAGTTTATATTGTCAGAGATGACCAGAAATTGCAAAGCTCACATGCAAAATCACACACTGGGACATGAACAGACTCTAGTGAACGTAACTTTTTTAAAATATATATTAGAGATGTGCTTTGGTTTTTTTTTAATATGTTTTGTCTGGGTCTCTATAGGGGCCCTTGATGAGGACTAAGAATGAAACTAGAAGTTTATTATCTGAAATAACGAGGGGCCACTTCTCAGAACAGGGTTGTAAGCTTTTCCTGAATTTGTATTTTCAGAAGGTTTTCGGTGTGGTCACCTCCAAAGAGTCTTAAGAGTATCTACAAAAAGGACCAGAACTGTATCTATTCTGATCTTATAATTCATTCTTGTCTTAGAATTAAATCTATGGCTTCCTTTCCTAGGATACGGACACAAGGTAACAAGTTAGTGTTAGACTTAAGAGGGGCAAGAAAGAAATCGGTTTATATGAGAGAGCTTGACATCTAGCAGACAAAAAGTTGAAAGGTTTAAAAGGGGAACTTGGTCTAACGAACTGTTAAGTTTAAATGAAAGGCCATTTCCTACCTTTTAAAATGAGCCATCAACAACCTTTAGTGCTCCACAGGCCCAATGATATACAGAAAGGACTGACCAGAAGTTAATGGGGTGGGAGGCGACATCCTGAGGCTTCTCCTGCAACCAGTGCCGCTGGCGAGCACAGCTAAGACTCCTCAGTGTGAAGGGAGACAGGAAAGAAGCCCTCCTCCTTTCGGACTTGGTGTTGAAGTCTTTGTTCAGTTTCTACTGTTTACTCTGCCTGATAAGGCGTTTCCACAGAGTTTTCTGTAGAGGAGGTTGAGTTGGCCCAACAGCACCAGCGAGGGGCTGGCTTGAGCACCGCTTGCGGGTGGACTATGCACCAGCAAGGGGGCCGGACTATTGCACCCGCCAAAGTTGTGGGGGCTTAGGATCCCGCGGGATTGGTGGGGTTTAGCAAGCCCGCGGGTGTGACGAAGCACATGGCAACCCGTGGGTGGCGTGGAACACAGTTTTGGCGCTTGTAAGAGAATGGGCCAAGGGGGGCTGCAACTGAAGGGACAGGGGTCCAGAGTGCGGAGGGACAAGGGGGCTGTTAAAGGGAGGAGGAAAGAGACACAGGCGCAGATTTGACTGGACATGGTTTTAGAGCAGGAAGCAGGAAGTGCAGGGAGACCCTTCTGATGCTGCTGTGCCATAATCACACCACAACAAGTAAGATCTTCAAAACTATGCAAAATAAACATTAGAATAAATGCAAAGAATTTCAGGAGAGAAATTCCTATCAATTTACCTAAAGTCATTTTTGGGACCACGTTCCCCTTGAAAAGATTAAAAGATGCTGTGGCTTGGAGAGTGTGAAACTCATTTAAAAGTTTACATCATTCTCTAATATGAGCATTATATGTGCCCATGTCGAAGAAAGCTACAGTGTTAGCAAGTGGAGGTGATATGTTCAGCAGCCATAACAGGAGCACAATAATTCTACTGAGATCTGGCAATAAACAAGTAAAAGGGATGGTGGTAGTTGCTCTGGTATTATAGAGAGAGAGATTATAAATATAGATCCCTGCAAACACAGCTATAAAACATATTGGACTGGGCATCTGAGAAGGGACATTGAAAATTAAATGTCGAAACTATGTCTCGCTGGAGAACATTGGCCACGTGGTAAAGTTCAGGTACACGCACATGCTAAGGACAGATGTTGTCTATCAATATCACGCTATAGAATGAAAGGTATACAATTTAAATGCAGTGTAAAGACACACTAAGTAAAACTTCATCTTCCCTTAAACAGTATAATCTTGCCAAAAATTGAAAGGACCTTAGTGCTCATTCCACACAGAAGGCAAAAAACCAAGGATATTGTAATATATAATCATTCTGATTCCTTTGTGATAAAGTTTCTGTGGCCGCGTTCAGGGAAAAATAAATTGTTGGCCGGTGATTACCATGTCACAGAGCGAACGTTCACCAGCAATAAAAACCATAGATGTCCTAAGAAGGACCAGGAAGAGAGAGAAAGAAGAGGCAAGGGGGAAACGTTCCAATGAGAGAACATTAGTTCTGCTCTAAATATCCCAGTTATTAACTAAGGGTTTCTGTAAACTCTAACTGCCAACATCCTTAAATTCTCATCAAATGCCTGTCTGTAGGCTAATTGGTGATTATAAAAAGAAAAGCTCGCAGAACCTAGTAAATAAGAAAAAAAAATAATAGAAAATAATAGAATAATAGGACACAAGTAGAGCACAATTATAAGTTCCAAATGACGGGACTTTTGTTAACTATTGCAGATAATGTGCGGCAGATAAAGCTCTAAGAATTATTTGTAATACTACACCAGTTTTAGTTGAGTCATGGACACCAATGAAATGCTAAGCACCAAATATAAAACTTTAGACATAGTAAGGTTTTTTAAGGCAGCCGATGGACATAAGGTAGGTCCTTTAAAAAAAATGGCCTGAAACCAACATCGGTTATAACTCGAGTCAATTCGCTAACCTTACTCAGTAATCCGGTGGCCCACGCGCTCTGTTTGACTGTTCTGCAGGCAAAATAAGCATGCTCGGGGAGTTGTAGTTCAAACATCTGGAGTGCCAGGAATTTGAGTTATCTGTTGTGGGATTATGTATATTTAAAAAGGCAATAATGCATCAAAAACAATTACAGAATCAGGAGGGATGGTCTCAATTGTGAAAGAAGCTTGCCTTCTGATTCTTTATTGTTTGTGAGGCTTTTAATGCCCTTTAGAAATGGACAGAGAATTCCCATATAGCAGTCCCATACGGTAATAGCCAAAGTCCAGTATGGGATTACTGATGGGATCCAACTGTCCATTTTAAAGGGAAACTGTAAGCTAAAAACAAGTACAGATCAGAAGACAATAGTGGTCACATTTTCTACCTTTGGTGTTATACTCGAGAATCAGGTTTTTTACTCGCTTTTTCAGGTAACAAAATAGGTACCTCGTTTCTACTCAGGTCAGTTATACTTATAAAGATAAGATTCTTTCCAACAATCGCGGTCCTAATTGCTCTTATTACACTGGTGGCACATTTACACACACATGCCATTCTGTTCACTGCCTTCAAAGCAAAACACTTACGGAGGATTCAATAAAAAGTCTAACGTATTAAAAAGTGGTGCTAATTTTTGCCCCAACCAATAGATTTTAGCTTCCAAATGTTTAAATAAACATTGATTGGTTGGGGGCAAAAAATTTAGACATTTTAAACCGATAAAGAACTTATTGAGTAACCCTGCCTTATTGTTTATAAAATGGTGCTAATTTTGCCCCAACCAATCAGATTATTTAACATTTGAAAGCTAACATCGATTGGTTGGGGCAACAATAGCACCAATTTTTCTAGAACGTGAATAAGATCCTTTATTGAATCTCTGTTAGAGGGCTATTTCTAATTTTAAAGTATGTTTGTAGTATGTGCTTATAAGAATTTGGGATTGAACCTGATAATACCTCTGAGATTACAGTAGCTATAGAAAAAATGTGGTTAAATCAGTCCTGTGTGCAATTTCTAATATACTCTGGAATCCGGACTTCATTTCAAATAAACAGAATTCAGAAAAACTTAAAATCAGCTTAGAAGTTTAATTTAAACAAAATGAAATGTGTTTTTGGACTAATCTTAATATTAAATGGATTTGTGGCTCTCGATCTTTCCAAACCAATTTAGAGATTTGAAATAAAGGGACATAGCTACAGTATATTTAAACACTTTGGTGGAAACTGGTGTAGTTCTAACGGTTTCTGAGTGTTTTAATGGCAGAGTCGCTTTTTTAATGCCTTTCCACTTGTATTCATGCGTCTGTCGAGAACGAGGAGGATATAGTTGTGTATGATTAGTGTATATTAGGTCAAACATAAAAGTGTAAGGAACTAAATAATTATATGTAGGACGGGGAGATTAAAAAAAGAGAAAAATCTGCTAATCAGCACCATTCCTACACTGGCTGTGCTTCAGGAAAATTAAAAATCCGTTCACAGATAAAATTCATTATTCTCTATTTCTTTTACCAAAGGAATTCAGTTTGGAATGTATTTGAAATGTGGATCGAAATACAGAAAACAAACAATTCATATTTTGTAATAAAAATTGGAAACACATCACCCATTGCATTCTGTAGGATAAACTGATAAAATGCTTGAGTGCACTCCATTAGTGTCCTAACCTTATCAATGGACTTCACCAATATCATTTGATAAATTATCGTCAAGTACATTGTCCTGGACTCTTGTAGTACTTGGGTAGGGTATTACCGAGATCATTGGCGTAAAAAGCAGTTAATGCTGGAGTGACTAGAAAGGCATGGGGTTAAATTCGACCAATCTCCCATAGACAAAGTAACGAAACTTCTATATGCACCTATGCATGAGACCAGGAGCAAGTTGTCTGCATGTGAAACAGATGAGCTGTGAAGTTTATGTGGTCTGTGGTAATATCCTCTGGACATAATGATCTATGGGAATAGTGGATGAATTCTAGTGATGATTAATAATCTACCAACTGATGAGGCTCAGCTAGAATACGCAGTGATGTGGACCTCCAGATGATTGACATATCAATCCAGATGATTGGCATAACATTGATTATCTTTTCTATGGTTATAATGTTGCCAGTGTGCAGATCTATTGATTTGTATGGGGCCTAGGAAATGGCATTGATTCTCTTTTCTGATGTGTATAATGTATGCCAGTGTGCAGATAATATGATATTGTATGGGCCCAGGAAAGTGCATTGATTATATTTTCTTTATGTTTATAATGTATGCCAGTGTGCAGATAATATGATATTGTAGGGGGGACTGGGAAAGTGAATTGATTAATTTTGTTATGTTAATGTATGCCGTGTGCAGATAATATGATATTGATGGGGCCCAGGAATGTGCATTGATTATCTTTTCTATGTTTATAATGTTGCAGTGGCAGATAATATGATATTGTATGGGGCCTAGGACATGTGCATTGATTATCTTTTCTATGTTTAATGTATGCCAGTGTGCAGATAATATGATATGTATGGGGCCTAGGAATGTGCATTGAATTATCTTTTCTAGTTTTTAATGTATGCCAGTATGCAGATAATATGATATTGATGGGGGGGGCGCTAGGGGAATGTGCATTGAGTATCTCTTTTTATGTTTATAAAAGTATGCAGTGTGCAGAAGAATCTGATATTGTATGGGGTCTAGGAACGTGTATTGATTTCTTTTCTATGTTTATATATATAGATATCATGTATATACAGATAATATGATATTGTATGAGGCCTAGGAATGTGCATTGATTATCTTTTCTATGTTATACATATAGATATACTGTATATAAAGATTATGATATCCTAGGCTGGAATTGATTATGTTTCTATGTTTCATAAAGGGTAGATATTCACTGCGGCTTCAGCGGCTCCCTACCCATAATCTCTACACAGTGGGTAGAGATTAGAGATGAAATGTATATTCTGCAAGGACATAAAGTCATGGATAGGTAACCCAGTTACTGTAGATCTCCAGATGTTTGAAAAACTATTACTCCAAGCATTTCTTGGCTATAGAGGAATTCTGATGTAGTTTTTTAAAACCACTCTGGATAACTACTGGTGTACCTATCCCTGTCACAGATCAACAAGAAAATAGTTGCAGAGAAGGATTTAAATGAGCTGAGGCCTCAAGGGTAGGGTATGTAGGGGACAGTAGAGTCCCATGGGTAGGTAGTTAGTTTGGGACAGTAGAGGCCCATGGGTAGGTAGTTGGGGGACAGTAAAGGCCCCATGGGTAGGTAGTAGGAACAGTAGAGGCCCATGGATAGGTAGTTGGGGACAAGTAAAGGACCAGGTAGTTGGGGACAGTAGAGCGACCATGGGTAGGTAGGTTGGGGACAGTAGAGGCCCATGGGGTAGGTTAGTTGGGGACAGTAGAGGCCCATGGGTAGGTAGTTGGGACAGTCGAGGCCATGGTAGTAGTAGGGACCAGTAGAGCCAGGGTAGGTAGTTGGGGACAGTAGAGGCCCATGGGTAGGTAGTTGGGGACAGTAGAGTCCCTGGGTAGGTAGTTGGGACGGAGTCAGTAGAGGCCCATGGGTAGGTGTGTGGGGAAAGTAGAGGCCCATGGGTAGTGAGTAGTTGGGGACAGTAGAGGCCCATGGGTAGGTAGATTGGGGACAGTAGAGGCCCAGGGTAGAGGTAGTTGGACAGTAGAGTCCCATGGGTAGGTAGTTGGGGACAGTAGAGGCCCATGGGTAGGTAGAGTTGGGGGACAGTAGTAGGAGGCCCAGGGTAGGTCGTAGGGGGACAGTAGAGGACCATAGGTAGGTAATTGGGGCAGTAGAGGACATGGGTAGGTAATTGGGGACAGTAGAGGCCATGGGTAGGTAGTTGGGGGACAGTAAAGGACCATGGGTAGGTAGTTGGGGACAGTAAAGGATAGGGTAGGTAATGGGGACAGTAGAGGACCCATGGTAGGTAGTAGGGGACAGTAGGGACCATGGGCAGGTAGTTGGGGACAGTAAAGGACCATGGGTAGGTAGTGTGGGGGACAGTAGAGGCCCATGGGTAGGTAGTTCGGGACAGTAGAGGCCCATGGGTAGCAGTATTTGGGGGACAGTAGAGGCCCATGGGTAGGTTAGTAGGGGACGTAGGGACCAGGGAGGTGTTGGGGACAGTAGAGAACCCGGGTAGGTAGTAGGGGACAGTAGAGGGGCCCATGGGTAGGTAGTGGGGGAAGGTAGAGGGCCCCTGGGTAGGTAGGAGGGGGACAGTAGAGGCCATGGGTAGGGTAGTTGGGTAGGGAGATATTAATAAATTATACATTTTACTCTATACCAGGGACCTCCTACCGTGGGTCTACATTTTTTTTTTAAATATAACCTCCCAGCATACACTACAGCACTTACAATATCAGAAGGGATCCAGGGAATTTAGGTTTCACACATGTGGATGCCTGCAAGTTGAAAGACCCTGCTATATATTTAGTGGTATGGTGGGGTTTGTTTCTATGAAATTGTTGGTTGATGAAATAACATTTATTTTAACTTTTGGGGTAAGAAGCGGGATAGAAAAGAAGGTTCGGGGGCGGGTACGGATTTTTTGGGTCGGGTGTGGGAAATTGAGTGGTAAATGAGTGGTACCCAGAATTCCTGTAACTCCAGTCTGGTCCTGTACCTTATATAGAAACAGAACTCCTTAAGGACTCTAATATCCTTATAATTTACAGTTAGGGGAATTTCCCTTATATACTGAGTCGGACCCAGAGATCCCTGTATAATTCAGTCTGTGTCCTTGTACCTTATATGACACAGGGAACCTTCAGTGACTTCTAATATCCTTATAATTACACAGTAGGGGATACATTATCCCTTATAATACATGAGTGGTACCCAGAGTTCCCTGTATAACTCAGTCTGTGTCCGTGTACCTTTATATGGACACAGAACTCCTCAGTGACTTCTAATATCCTTATAATTTACAGTAGGGGATACATTATCCCTTATAATACATGACATTTGTTGCTAAAATTAATTACATTTTTCTGTTTTTAAATAAATTGTGTTTCGTGGCAAGTCACAGCGAGGTGCCAAGGAATTCTGGATGCCAAGTTATTTCTAATTATGGGTTAAGTGACAAACTATTTATTGTAACCCAATGAGGAAGGGAATGAAGATATTAACACATGAAACCCCCAGTAAGAGAAATAATTGGGCAATCAACGGAAATGTAAAAATCCATCATGGAAGAAAAAAATAACGATGAAAGGAGTAAACACAATGGTCTAATCAGGAGGAACCTCGAGTAGAAGAAATGAATGTTCTGTTCTCTATTTTATTTATAAACTACAGGGAAGAGATGTCAATGGGACCACAAGGAAAATAGAATTTCTATAGATTCTGTCCCACCGCCAGGAAATATAAAAAAGATCTTACATCCCACGTTATAACTATGGGGTGGATTTATAAAGGAACGCTATAATGTCGCCATTTTGTTATCGCTAGTCTTGGCAATGGCGGACAATGTTATTTTCGATGTATTTATAAAACCGGTGGTTTCCGCCGCGTTGGCAATGCCGCAATTTCAGAAAAACACGAAATTCTAGAATCGGTAAATGAACAAAAATAGTAATACACCCCCACCCACCCCCATGGACTCTTATTTGTATTAAGATTAGAAGCCCACCATGGGGAATAGTAATGTAAGTCTTTGCAATCCTTTAACTGGAAGGAGAACTTTAGCCAATGGGGTTTACTGGGTTTGTAACATCAATGTTTGCACATAAAATTGCTGAACGTACAATGTTTTGGTGGAAACATCAGAGAGGGCCCTTCTGTCTGTGTTTTTTATTAGATGTTCTGGGAGATCCTGTCAAAGCACAAGCCTACACTTCCCATCCAATAGAAAACAGATAATCTCAAGGTCCACATGGCATCGTCCTCCACCATCACACACAAAGATAATGATCAGATAACAGCATCAAATTGCCAATTGGAACTTAACGCTTTGCCCCTGTTTAGGGGTCTGAAGAAGTTGATATATTGCTGAATTAGAAGGCGGTCAATAGACCTTCCAGAAGTAGAAGGATTTCATAAGCAATCAGAGAAAAATAGCCGACAGTGTAAATACCAAATGTTTGGCATTAAACAGCCATCGGGGAAATGTTCAATGCTGTCACGTTAGATTTTAATTAAGTATCGTCAAATATGTAAGAAAATGAACGAAGGTTTGTAGGAAATCATTGTTGTTTCCTAACACTTTTGCCTATCTAAGTACAAATGGACTTACTGTCTAAAAAAATAAATAGAATTCAATCAGTGTCTGATGCAACTGGTTAATAGCATTAATAATTCTCCATAGTTATGTTCCTTATAGAACCACCTACATATTACATTTCTCTAAAGTTTCCATCTGTTTTCTTAAGCTATAAAGGAATAGACATAAATCCAAGAAGGAACCTATGAGAGAAATAAGGTTGGAGAGAAGATATAGATGTTTGAGAAGGCAATAGAACCCAGAATAATGTGATGAGGAATGATGAATAGGACTAAATGGAACAGTCCAATGACAAAGATAGGAGGTTAAAAAAAGAGAAGCATATCATGTGATACCACCATATGTGGTTTCTCTCCTGGTGTAACAAGGAATTTCCACCAGGGGCTCATCAATGGACCCATGAGACTTCATGTACGGTCAACCATGGTAAGCCAACAAGTCTTTATCGGAACAGTGGAGTACCATCTATCAAAGCTTGGTATTACTTCTCTGGTCCAGACACAATGCAACAACTTACAAATCACTGGAATACGCCTGGTATTTTTTTTAAATCAAGAAAGATAGATAAAGATAAGTTACAAAAAAAGACACAATGAATTAACAGGTGACCCAAACAACAAATTTGTCAGCAAGTGAATCAGGGCTGTGAATAACAATTTATTCCTGGTACGTGTTTATTATAATGACTTCTACCTGGAATCTACAAATAACCACAGAGCATCGCAGGAAGGCGAATTCAGCGCCTTATTAAACAATCCTTAGGACCTTTCTTTTCAGTTCTAAACCAGCAATGAGATGGAAACGCTCCAATGCAGACAGATGCTGTAAAAATTTATGAGCTCAGAGACCTAAACCAAGTCAAACATTCCAACAATTCTCTTGAATTGCACAGGATTTAATCCATCATAAATCTTTATGGATTCTGCATTGTAGATAAAGGAATTTATGGTAATTGGGAAAGCAAGTGCACGGAATTACAAGGTTTCCCTTTGTTTGGGGCTCAAATGAAAAGTAGCAACAGTTTATCCCTGAATAATCAGTACAAAGCAAGACAAATAAGGGGGTCGAAGAATTGCACCTTCACTGTACAAACAAGGTGCTAAAAACATGCTGTACCTGCACAGACTTGGCAAACCTGAAAATGGGATTATTGCAGCTACATAAGTTACTTACATCTTTGTGTTATGTAAGAGATTTTATATTATTACACTAACTATTGATTGACTCCAGTGCTCCTTAATAATCAATAGCGCACCAACAATGCAACAAGCGTACCAACCGGGAAGGTGGCAGCAGTTGATTGTGAGAATTTATACACCTAAAACAGGTCGCGGTTTAACCGGTCGAGGCACAAGGCTGCTCCACTTTTACAACATAAACCTGCAAATACCTGACAAAGTAAGTGTATTGGTGGGATCACTTCAAGTATTTTGTGGATTTAGCCATACAAAATCCCCACCCCCACAATTCTTCAATTAGATGTACGTGTGAAGGACTATTACCTTGCCAACGCCTTGATACCAGCAGACATGTTTTTATTGCGCTATAAAGTTACATTACATCTTGTTATTTAAGAGATTTTAATATATTAAACAACAATATTGATTGAACTCCTGCTCCTTAATAATCAATGACGCACCAACATGCAAGCACAAGCGTACCCAAACCCGTAATGGACAAACAACTCGATTGGAATTTAAACTAAACCAGGTTCGCGTAAAATCAGAATCTTCAATTTCTCCATGGGGCAAGGCAATATCACAGAGAATTCCAGCAAAAGCGCACACACCTCGCAGTGTCTCCCAAGAGTATCTGATAGTAGATCTAATGAACTAAAGGGAATATACTATACTGTACTGTACTTGTTGCTGTACTAAATATTTCCTACTACGTGCGTAATACTAAATGTACTGTAACTGTCCATTACTATACTTACTGTACTGTACTGTAGCTATACTATTACTGTAATGCTGTCCTGTACTATCGATCGTACTATACTATACTGTAACTATACTTACTATACTACTGTACTATACGTTACTATACTGTAACGAGTACTGTCTATACTATACTGTACTTAATTCGTACTGTTCTGTTCACTATATTATACTATACTAAACTATTACTGTATATACTGTATGTATACTATCATATACCTGATCCTGTACTTAACTGAATTCTGTACTATTGTACTGATACTATACTATACTTACGTACTGTACTTACTAACTACTGTAGTACTATACTGTACTATACTATACTGTACTGTACTATACTAACTAGTACTGTAACTATGTTACTGCATACTGTATACTATACTGTATATAACTATACTGTCACGTCTAGCTGTCTGTACCTATACTAACTGTACTGTACTATACTGTACTGTACTATACTGTACTATAACTGTACTGTTATACTGTACTATACTGATACTGTAACTGTACTATACTATACTATACTATACTTTACTGTACGTGTACTGTTAACCTACTAATACTGTACTGTACTATACTGTATATACTATACTGTACTGTACTATACTATACTATACTGTACTTTACTGTACTTTACTATAACTGTACTGTACTATACTGTACTAACTATACTGTACTGTACTATACTATACTGTACTTTACTTGTTCTGTACTATACTATACTATACTAATAACTGTACTGTACTGTAAATACTTACTATACTGTACTGTACTTATACTAGACTGTACGATATGTACGTATACTATACTGTAAAAACTGTCTGACTATACTATACTATACTGGTACTGTAAAACTGTACTGTACTGTACTTACTGGTACTGTACTAGTACTGTATATACTGTCATACGTTACTGTACTATCCAACTGTACTATATATACTATCTGTACTATACTAACTGCACTGTACTATACTATTAATCTATACTATACTGTACTAATACTATCTATACTGTCGGTACTGTCTATACTATACATACTATACTATAACTATAACTGTAACTGTACTATACTATACTATACTGTACTGTACTATACTATACTATACTATACTGTACTTTAACTGTTCTGTACTTAAACGATCTGTACTGTACTATACTATACTGTACTTTACGTTCTATACTATCTATACTATACTATACTCATACTGTATCTATACTATACTGTACTGTACTGTACTATACTATACAACTGTACTTACAGTACTATGCTATACGATACTATTACTTACTTACTGTTCTGTACTTACTATACTGTACTGTACTGTACTGTACTATACTAGACTATACTGTACTGTACTGTACTAAACTAACTTTACTATATTGTACTTTACTGTTCTGTACTGTACTAACTATACATACTGTACTATACTATGCTAAACTGTTCTCTCTATAACTATACGATACTGTAACTTTACTGTTCTGTACTGATAACTTACTATACTGTACTTTACTGTTCTGTACTATACTATACTGTACTGTACTGGACTATACTATACTGTAACATACTAGACTGTCCTAAACATACTGTACTATATTGTATCTTTACTGTTCTGTACTGTACTATCACTATATATAACGTGTACACTATAGTATCTATAAAGCTTTTCTGTACTGTACTGTACTGTACAATGCTATACTGTTCTGGTACTATACCTGGTACTATACTAATAATTATGCTATAACTGTTTCTGTACTATACAAGACCTATACTGTACTATACGTACTTTACTATACTATAACTGTACTTATACTATACTGTTATGTACTATACGTGTACTGTACTATACTATACTGTACCGTACTATACTGATAAAAACCTAGCTGTCTGTACGGTACTATCCTAACTGCTACTATACTTACTAGTAGACTGTAACTTACTGTACTATTACATACGTATAACTTATATCTAATCTGTTATGTACTATACTGTTACTGTACTAACTATACTGTAGCCGTACTATCTCTATACTATACTGTACTGTACTATACTTTCCTGTACTGTACTATACTTATAACTGTACTCAAACTATACTGTACTATATTTGTACATTTACTGGTTCTGATAGTACTGCTACTATAACCTATACTATAACTGGTACTCTATGCTTACTGTTCTGTATTAAAACTGTACTGTACTATGCTATATGTTCCTGTACTATACTGTACTATACTAACTATGCTATACTGGTTTCTGTCTATACTCTACTATACCTGTACTATACTGGACTTTACTATACTATACTGTACTATACTATACTGTACGCTACATACTGTACCGTACTAACTGTAACATGTAACTATACTGTTACCGTGCTATACTGTACTATACTGTACTGTACTATACTTACTGTGCTATACTGTACTGTACTATACTATATCTCTCTTACTGTACTGATACTATTCTATACTGTACTATACTACCACTGTACTTTACTTATACTATACTGTATATACTGTACTATACATCCTACTGTACTGTACGTATGCTTACTATACTGTACAATAATCGAACTATACTGTACGATTCTGTATTAACTATGTCTATACTATATTATACTGTTGTAACTTAACTATCTATGCTAATACTGTTCTGTATTACACTTACTATACTGTTTCTGTACGATACTATACTGTACTATCACTGTACCTACATACTATACTGTCTACCGTATGCACTTTACTGTGTACCTACTTGTACTTACTTAACTGTTCTGTACTATAACTTTACTGTATACTATACTATACTATACGGTACTATCCTGTAACTTACTGTACTGTACTATACTGTACTTTAAGCTATGCTATACTATACTATACTGTACTGTAACTAAACTGTACTATACTGTACTATCTTCTTATTATACGAGCTATACTAATATTATACTGTACTGTACTATCATACTATCATACGGTTCTGTATTACACTATACTATACTGTTTCTGTACTATACTATACTGTACGTATTACTGTACCATACTATACTATCACTGTACCGTATTATACTTTACTGTACTATCTGTACTTTACTATACTGTTCTGGTAACTATACTTTACTGTATCTATCTTACTGTACTATACTATACTATAACTGTGTGTTACTATAACTGTACTGTACTATTACTATACTGTACCTCTACTACTGTACTTACTATAACTATAACTATACTATACTATAACTATACTATATTGTACTATACTGTACTTACTGTACTGTACTGTAACTATACTATACTGTACTGTACTATACTATATGGTACTATACTGTACTTACTGTAACTTACTGTACATATAACTGCTCTTTACTATACTTATACTATACTAGTACCTGTACTATATTCTACTGTACTATATCTGTACTATACTATACTATACTGTATATCGGTTGTATCAATTGATCAACTGGACTGAAATAGTCGTTCGAAGACGTTTCGCTAGTCATACAAACGACTGGGAATCTCGTCATTCAGAATGACTTGTCAAAATCTGTGGCAATTAATTTACCTGGAAAATCCAATTAGCATATCACAACGCAGGGGTTAAGGTTGATTAGATAGTGGCTAAGCAGGTGTTATAGGAACGCCCAGAGTAAGGTGTTAAAACGCAATGGCCTCTTACACACTCTCTTTAACCAGTCACTTCCTTCGCCAGTATGTTAACTATTACATCTTCAAAGGTTGTCCTTTATCCTTAAGATGCCGATACACGGCTGAGTCCTGAGACCCGAGGAATTGGGGCTCTTCTGTGCTGGGCCATACGTTGATGCAGTTCTGTTTGGTCCTCCCACACATCAATCACGGGTCACGCTGAGTCCTCGGGTCAGGACTCAGCCGTGTTCTGCATCTTAAGGATAAAGGACATACCTTTGAAGATTGTAATGTTAAATACTGCAAGAACGTGACTGGTTCAGAGAGGTGTTAAGGAGGCCATTTATGTGGAAATAAAGAAACCAAGCCTAAATGAGGTGGGGGGGTTCGACACCAACTGTCTGCCATGTACAATGCTGTTTTAACACACTTACTCTGGCGTTCTATAACACCCTTAGCCACTATCCAATCACACCCTTAACACCTGGCTGTGATATGCTAATTGGATTTTCCAGGATACATAATTGCCACAGATTTCTTGTACAAGTCTTCTGAATTGAAGAAAGCCAGTCGGATAACTAGCGAAACGTCTTCAAGAACTAACTTCAAGTCCAGTTGATCTAATTGAATACAAAGATATACCATGACTGGATGAATGAGAACCATTCACAAGCATATACTATACTGTAACTATACCTATCTCTACTGTACTTATTATATGACTTCGTACATTTTTTGGTAAAACTAACTGTTGTATATATGTACTATACTGTACTAAACTATCCTGTACTATATTCTACTGTACTATAACGTATATACTGTACTATACTATACTCTAACTCTACGTATACTATACTGTACTATACTGTACTGTACATACTATACTGTTTCTGTAACTAAATATATATACTGTACTTTTATGACTGTACTCTACTGTACTGTAACTATACTATACTCTACTGTATATAACTATACTATACGTATACTGTACTATACTGTTCTTTACTATACTATACTAACTGTTCTGTACTATACTGTATCTGTACTATATATACTGTAACTATACTATACTGTTCGGTACTATAACTGTACTATGCTATCTTAACTGTACTGTACCGATCTAATTGTACTATACTACAACTGTAACTGACTTAATCACTATACTGTTGATGTACTATACTTTACTGTACTGTACTATACTATATTGTTTGTACTAGTCTGTACTGTACTTATTACTATCCTGCACTATACATACTGTACTATATGTACTGTACCTGTACCATGCTATACTGTACTATACTACTCTATACTACCTGCACTATATAAATACTATAACTAACCTGTGTATTAATCTATAACTATCTAATCCTGTCTCATCCTATACTTTACGATACTGTACTATTCTATACTGTACTATACTATAACTCGTACACTATACTGATACGTACTATTACTATACTCTACTTTGACTATACGTATCTTTACTAACTATAACTGTATATACTGTATGTACTGATACTATACCTGTACTATACTATACTGTATTGTACTATACTGTACTGTCTGTAACTATACTATACTGTAGCTATACTGATACTGTACTATACTATACTGGTTACATATACTGTACTATACTATACTGTACTATACTATACTGTACTGTCTATCTGCACTAACTATACTACTAGTAACTATACTATACTTACTATACTATACTGTACTGTACTTACTACTAGACTATACTGTAGCTATAACTCATATTTAACTATAGTGTCTGTACGTGTACTATATCTGTACCTATACTATACTATACTGTAACTATCTATACTGCACGTACTATACTAATCACTTACTATACTATACTGTACTGTACGATAACTGTACTAATACTATCCTGTACTGTTACTATTCCTATACTGAACTGTATCTATACTTTTACTTTACTGTACTCTAACTATCCTGTAACGTATCTGTACCTATACTTGGTACGTATGACTATACTGACTGATACTATAGTCCTGTACTTCTATACTGTACTGATACTGTACGTACTGTAACTATACTGTACTGTACTGATACTATACTGTACTCGTCTATACTACTAGTACTGTACTGTACTATTACTATACTATTACTATCGGTACTAATGTACTGTACTACTCGATACTACTAAACTGTACTATACTATACTGTCACTGTAACGTAACTATAACTATACTGACTTGTCTGTCTGTACTATACTAATACTGTACTGTACTGTAACTAGTAGATACTGTACTGTACTGTTACGTACTGACTATACTTATTAAAGGAATATCCACACAGAAAGTCAAGTTAACAAAACTACACCTAACTTGCCCCTGAAAATCAAACAATTGATTCCCAACGACAGTTTTTTGCCAATATTCTACCACTGTTTCCTACTTTTCGAGATTAGTTTTCAACCTTTTCATCAACAAACTTAAAATTATTCTATTTTCAAGCCACTGACACTAAATCTGCGATACATTTGCAACACTGAATTCCAAAAATTCTTCACGTTTTCATCACACCGACCGAAATTTCTCTAATTTCTGCCGGATTCACAAAACTGAGAAACCCATTGTTTTCCCCCGCCTCGAATCGCTGTTCACTTTGGAACCGGCACAGTCCCCTGAAAAAACATGCTGTACCTGCACAGACTTGGCAAACCTGAAAATGGGATCATGGGGACTGTGCCGGTTCCAAAGTGAACAGCGATTCGAGGCGGAAACAATGGGTTTCTCAGTTTTGTGGATCCGGCAGAAATTAGAGAAATTCGGTCGGTGAAAACGTGAAGAATTTTATTGGAATTCAGTGTTGCAAATGTCGCAGATTTAGTGTCAGTGTCTGAAATAAGAATAATTTTAAGTTTGTTGATGAAAAGGTTGAAACTAATCTCGAAAAGTAGGAAACAGGTGTAGAATATTGCAAAAAACTGTCGCTTGGGAATCAATTGTTTGATTTTCAGGCAAGTTCAGGTGTATTTTTGTTAACTTGACTTTCTTGGTGGATATTTCCTTTAATTAGTATAGTACAGTACAGTACAGTACAGTACAGTATAGTACAGTACAGTACAGTACAGTATAGTATAGTACAGTACAGTACAGTACAGTATAGTATAGTACAGTACAGTACAGTATAGTATAGTACAGTATAGTATAGTATAGTATAGTATAGTACAGTACAGTATAGTACAGTATAGTACAGTATAGTACAGTACAGTACAGTATAGTATAGTACAGTATAGTATAGTACAGTACAGTACAGTACAGTACAGTACAGTACAGTACAGTACAGTATAGTATAGTATAGTACAGTACAGTATAGTACAGTACAGTACAGTACAGTACAGTACAGTACAGTACAGTACAGTACAGTACAGTACAGTACAGTACAGTACAGTACAGTACAGTACAGTACAGTATAGTATAGTACAGTATAGTACAGTACAGTACAGTATAGTATAGTATAGTACAATATAGTATAGTACAGTACAGTACAGTATAGTATAGTATAGTACAGTATAGTATAGTACAGTATAGTACAGTACAGTACAGTATAGTATAGTACAGTACAGTACAGTATAGTATAGTACAGTATAGTACAATATAGTATAGTACAGTATAGTACAGTACAGTACAGTATAGTATAGTATAGTATAGTATAGTACAGTATAGTATAGTACAGTATAGTATAGTATAGTATAGTATAGTATAGTACAGTATAGTATAGTACAGTACAGTACAGTACAGTACAGTACAGTACAGTACAGTATAGTACAGTACAGTACAGTACAGTATAGTATTTGGGGATGAATAAAGACATAAGTCCATCCAATCCAACCTACTATAGTATAGTACAGTATAGTACAGTACAGTATAGTATAGTACAGTAAAGTAAAGTATAGTACAGTTCAGTATAGAATAGTACAGTACAGTATAGTATAGTACAGTATAGTACAGTACAGTATAGTATAGTACAGTATAGTATAGTACAGTGCAGTATAGTATAGTACAGTATAGTATAGTATAGTACAGTATAGTACAGTACAGTACACTATAGTACAGTATAGTATAGTACAGTATAGTATAGTATAGTACAGTACAGTATAGTATAGTACAGTATAGTATAGTACAGTATAGTATAGTATAGTGCAGTATAGTACAGTACAGTATAGTATAGTACAGTATAGTATAGTACAGTATAGTACAGTATAGTATAGTACAGTATAGTATAGTACAGTATAGTATAGTACAGTACAGTACAGTATAGTACAATACAGTATAGTATAGTACAGTATAGTATAGTACCATACAGTATAATACAGTATAGTATAGTACAGTATAGTATAGTACAGTATAGTATAGTATAGTACAGTAAACCCTTTTAGACTTATCATTCCAACTTACTTCCAACTTGGACATACAAAATGCCTCCTATCCTCCGCTCCCCCCCTCCCCCCATCTCCCCCCTCCCCTGATCCATAACTTCTCTATCTGACCCCATGTTTAGTCCAACGTCCACCCCCCTCCAATACCTAGTTTAAAAATCTCCTCCAACCCCCTAGCCATACGTCTCCCCCAAAATAGCTGCACCATCATCATTGAGGTGCAATCGTTTAGTCTCTACTAAAGAGCCTGAGCACAGAAAAATTCAAGCCAGTTTTTTTTACAAACCCAAACCCCATCTCTTTACACCCCCCCTCTTAGCCACGCATTATACTCCTAAGCTCCCATGCCTCCTAGTGTAGACGTGGCCTGCGGCAGTATTTCTGAAATCACTACCTGAGGGTTTAACTTTAAAGGGAATCTCCACTCATAATAACAAATTTTGCCATTCACGTTTGTATGAAGAACCGGAGGTAAAAGAGCTGTGTCTTACTCCCCGTTTCGTATTCAACAATCAGGAGCCAGGAGAGAAGGTATAAGGAACTAGCCGACGCGTGCTCCCCTCGTTGCATAGTCTGGCCAAGGTTTCCCAGGGACTCTATATTGATGTGCATAGAATACAGAGTCAGTCGGGGACCGTGCCAGACTATGAGATACCAGAAGATGTTGGCGCTATTATAAGTCACAATAATAATAATAGATACCTTTAAACTGTATAAACCATTTTTTTAAACTCCATACGTAGGATGCCCAAACAAAGATTGCTTTCATTTGTTAGGTATTTTATCTATGACAAATATTTTCCAAACTTCTTTTAATCAGTAGAATTTTTGTTGTTGTCTTCTCCCTGTGTCTGACAATTAAACTATTTACAGCACTTTAATAGCGAAGAGAACATTCCGCTGGCTAATTTTCACATTACCTACAAAGGCATTCTTATTTGTGTCGTCATTACAACTACTTTTGTCTTAAAATCAAGTATTCCCGATACCTCTTAAAAACAGATGTTCACTCGAAAAGTGTAAATTTCTGTAATGTATGGATGACAGCCCGGGATTTAAGGAGCTAGCTGACTCCTCGTTCGTTCAATCAAGCTGACCGGAGCCGGGACGAATGGAGTATAGTATATTAACCTTTGCGCGGTCCACCATGCAAGATGAAAATAGCTACCTTAAACCTCCGGGGCCTTGAATCACAATGCATTAAAGGAAAATGTTCTCTTTCGACGTGGAAACTATTCCTTAACATACCCAATGCAAAGAAGGGAATATTGGGATTGTTGGATGTAAAATACAAAATAAAAGTGTGTAAGATTATTTACATAGAGTGGCTGCAACACTATAACGAACGGGAAGATGCAATAAAGTTCTTATCATGAAAACGGGCTAATTTCCCCACCAAATAGATGTGTTTACTATTGAAGCTAACATCTGATGGGCTGGGCAAATAATTAGCACCGTTTTAAATAAGAACTTTTATTGCATTCTCCCTGTTAGTCCTAATAAAACTAAACTCAACGCCTATTTTCATCTTTGTGGTATAGAGCGGAAAAAAATGGAAACAATATCTTCTAGTTTTTGTAGGAGAAATTATTTATACAAGTCTTCTTTATACTAATTGGTTCAGTCTAAAAGTAAATTAGTGGATTTCAGGTGTATCTTAAACTTCACATGCTATTGAAGATGTCTGGTACCTTTATTAAAAATGACAATATCCTAGAGGCTTCCCGGAGGGGCCCTGCGCTTCCAACCTAGTTCCAAAGCATGCGCCCGTTACCTTACAATGATCTCTCCGACGTGTGTTAAGCAAAAAGGACTAAAAAATAAAGAAGTTTTGGGATTTAGATAACTGTATAGATTGGTTGTGTGTTAGATTATTCATTAACACTGTGTAAATGATTACACCACCACATTATATGAATTCAACCAGTATGGAAATGATAGCGTGGTCTCTTAGCAGGAGATACGCCTTGCGATAATTAGGGGGAATAAAGAGATCCCAGGTAATCGGTTAGAAACAGAGGAATAGAACCAGATGAGAATAAATCATGAGGGTTTCATCCACTGTTACATCTAACAAATAAATGTTAAAACAAACATGGAATCCTTCATGTCACATTGGACTCTCCTCATTGATGGAATGTTTTTCCACTAGTAAGTTCAGGTTTCAACACAAACCCGGAGTTGTGAAATTCACTAATCTGGGCGGAGTAAATAACTTCTGAAAAATTCAAATATCAGTATCCTAAAAGGCAGTGAAATCAATACAGGCACTGTTTGCTTAGAGTTAGTATCCCTCCTCTTCTCTTTAACCATTCCCACTGCCATATGACCTGACTTTCTAGAAATCAAGCAATACCACCTGTCAAAATTGACACAAGTACAGCATACCACTGGACTATATACTCTGCACATTCAGCTACAAGCAAAAAAAGAAAAAATATGAGCTTACTTGAATGACAAGTTAAAAGCAAGATGCTTAGATGGGCAGATCAAACCAGTTGGTGGTTGGGAAGAATTATGTTTACCAGTAAGGCCAATTTTAATTTTTTTTGTTTTTTTAGTATAGATGCCCTTTCTTTAACAGCAAAAAAGCAGTTTTTGAACCGGTTTCTAAAAATGGTTTGAGTCGTTTTTAGCCCCACTGTGTAGCACATATGCGATGAAAATGGGGGATCGGGTGGGCAAATTAATGACATAAAATTTTTATACATATACCCCAATTCTCTCTTGAAGACAAGACAATTGAGAGAAACGGATCTATAGATGTCCGAGAAGGGATTTGAACTGTGTTGCAAGTTAAATGCACGGATCTCAAAGGCATGGTCATATCTACAAAAAACCAAGTAAAGTATATTTAATGTAAATTTCTTATGGGGTGCAATAGATGATGTCCGAACTTCACACCGCTCGAGGGATTCCGCAAATTTTCGAAAAAATTCGAAAAATTCGAAAATCGCGAGCGGACCATTAAAAATTTAAAAAACCATCGAAATACGCGACAATCCTCTAATTTGTAAATTTTAGAAATATACGTATTCCAGAAATACGAGGAATTCCTAGTAATTCGAAAAATGTATTTTCGAAAAAAAATACATAAGACAATCCTCGTCATTTTGAAAATTTTCGAAAGGACGAGATTTCTCTATTTTCGAAAAATACGAGAAATCAGCGGTTCGGGAAGTCCTGACAATCCGGGAAAACTCCGCCGTTTGCGAACGGGATTAAAATCCACGCGGATGCGGGTTCGGACCGAAGAACCGGCCATCCACTGGAGAAGCAAAAAACAACCAAATTCATAAAGAAATCAAAGTCATCAGTGGGTTCAGTTGTATCACCACATTAAAACTCACCTCTAACTTAAAGTGCCCAATATGTAATCTAATATACTCACCATTCTATTTGGGGTCCTCAGTGTTGGATAGCCTAAAATCTCACACTAATCTATATAACCACATGGAAAATAACTCAAGACAAAATCTTTTCACTGTAAGAATAAAGTGGACAAAACTCTGTGGCCCTAGTTTGGGACAAAACTCTGTGGTCCTAGTTTAAAACCACACTCTTGTATAAGTGCAGTTATTATAAGTGCGCAAGTTGTCTCTTATTGAACGAGAGGGGGAAATGTTTCTTTCTCTTTTATTCCTGCCAAATCCGATATCTAAAAATTCTTTTAAACGTACCAAACCTTTGTTAGGTTCGATTAAATGAAGTGGCAGGTGGGAATCTTTATAGAAATGTGAAGGTCGTAGCTAGAATAAGGTGGTTGGCTGTCTGTCTGCTCCGGGGGTTTAGAATCAAAAAAAACGCTCTACCATATCTTTTAAGATTTATTGCAGGCGATATTAAGGAGTCGGTAAACGGCTTTTCCCTCCGTATTCTGAAAATAACAACATCTTTAGGGTAGAGTAACAGGTTTATACCAGGTGATTTTATCTTGTAGCAAGGTTTAATTAGGGGAACATAAAAAACACTAAGGGGAAATACAAACTAGCTTTTTATAATACAATCATGTATTAAAAACAACCATCACCAGTTACAAATCCTCCTAAATTATAGGCCTGAATGAAGAATTCTATCTACGTTACGCTTTTAACCAGGTCTAAATGCACACAGCAGAAGCCATTTCATTTATCGCACTGTTGACAAACAGAATTATGTTTAAGTGCATGCGTCCGCATTCAAGACATTACGCCAGGAAAGGACAGTGCACTGGGAAACCTTGGTTGATATTGGTGGACAGACTCAAAATGATGAATTACAATGTAACCATAAACCACTCAAATCATTAAGTTTATAGACATTAATTACTAGTTGATACCCAACCAGCTCACAGCAGTAATATTATGAAATTGATGTGGGCTAAGTTTAAGGGAAAAACTGTGAGTGTACAAACATATTTATTCCGAGGCCTATTTATTACGCGTTTAAAACATTCGTTGGATTGACTTTCTCATTGTGAGATGTAACCATGACTACTGGAAATTGAAATTATCATTAAGGGGTGGAAGATGGTCCAGTCCATACTATTGTGTCTGATAATCACCTTAATGTGACTGTCAGAACTAAGCTGTGTAGCAACTGTTTTGCAGTGGTTTTTCTGATTAGCGCTTGTGGCCTAAAGCTGATACCAGCCAGCGTTTCAATTACCGTTCATATCAACTTTGCCAACAGGGGCGAAATAAATAAATTGCAAGCTCTCTCAGAGCTTTAGTTGTGTACATGGGAGATGTCTCTCACCAATGGAGATGTCTCACCACATGGAGATGTCTTTCACCACATGGGGATGTCTCTCACCACAGGAGATGTCTTTCACACACATGGACGAGGTCTCTCACCAATGGAGAATGTCTTTCACCCCATGGGATGGCTCCACACACATGGAGATGTCTTTACCACATGGAGAGGTCTTTCACCACATGGAGGAGGTCTTTCACCAACATGGGGATGTTCTCTCACCACATGGAGATGTGTTTTCACACATGGGAGGGTCTCTCACCACATGGAGATGGTCTTTCACACATGGAGAGGGCTCTACCACATGGAGATGTCTTTATCAACATGGAGAGGTCTCTCACCATGGAGATTGTCTTCACAACAGTGAGATGCTTTCCACACATGGGGGATGTCTCTCACCACATGGAGATGTCTTTTCACCACATGGAGGTCTATCACCCACATGGAGATGTTCTTCACCACATGGGGATGTCTCTCTACCGAAGGGGCCACACAGGAGGGTCTCTCACCACATGGAGAAGTCTTCACACACATGGAGATGTCTTTCACCACTGGAGATGTCCCATGGATGGTCTCTTCATCACATCAATAGAGGGATCCCCCCCCTTATTATGGGTTTATTTGAACAAAAGGAGGGACTGGTAAAACTATTTGATTCACTTAACATGAGATTTGAATTGTCTGTCTACCTAATCATAATGTAAATGCGACGCAGCTTGTGAAAGAGCAGAAGTTCCAACCGAACGGCCATTAAGTTTATATTGTCAGAGATGACCAGAAGATTGCAAGCTCACATGCAAAATCACCACTGGGACATGAACAGACTCGTGATACCGTAACTTTTTTAAAATATATTAGAGATGCTTTGTTTTTTTTTAATATTGTTTTGTCTGGGTCTTAGGCGCCTGATGAGGGACTAAGAAGAAATAGAATTTATTATCCTGAAATAACGAGGCGGCCATTCTCCAGACGGGTGAAGCTTTTCCTGAATTTGTATTTTCAGAAGGTTTGTCGGTGTCACCTCCAAAAGAGTCTTAAGAGTATCTACAAAAAGGACCAGAACTGTTATCTATTCTGATCTTATAATTCATTCTTGTCATTGAATTAAATCTAGTGCTTCCTTTCCTAGGTACAGTACACAAGGTAACAAGTTAGTGTTAGACTTAAGAGGGGCAAAAAGAAATCGGTTTATATGAAGAGCTGACAATCTGCAAGACAAAAAGAGTTGAAAGGTTCTAAGGGGACTTTGGTCTAACCGAACTGTTAGTTTAAATGAAAGGCCATTTTCCTACCTTTTAAAATGAGCCATCAACCACCTCTCTATGTGCTCCACAGCCCAATGATATACAGAAATGGACTGACCAGAAGTTAATGGGTGGGAGGCTGAACATCCTGAGGCTTCTCCTGCACACCGTGCCCGCTGGCGAGCACAGCTTAAGACTCCCTCAGTGTGGAAGGGAGACAGGAAAGACGCCCTCATCCTTTCGGCGTGTTGAAGTCTGTTTCAGTTTCTACTTGTTCTACTCTGCCTGATAAAGGCGTTCCACGAGTTTTCTGTAGAGGAGGTTGATTGGCCAACAGCCACCAGCGAGTGGGCTTAGGCTTAGAGCACCCGCTTGCGGGCTGGACTATGCACCGCAAGGGGGCGGACTATTGCACCCGCAAAGTTGTGTGGGGCTTAGGATCCCGCGGGTGGGTGGGGTTTAGCACGCCCGCGGTGTGGAGAAGCCATGGCAACCCGTGGGTGAGTGGACACTTTTATGGCGCTGTAAGAGAATGGGCCAGGGGGGACTGCAACTGAAGGGACATGGTCCATGAGTGGGAGGGACAAGGGGGCTTTAAAGGAGGAAGGAAAGAGACCAACAGTGGCAGATCAGATTGACTGGACATGTTTTTAGGGCAGGATGAGCAGGAAGTGCAGGAGACCCTTGATGCTGCTGCCATATCACACCACAAAATGTAATAATCTTCAAAACTATGCAAAATAAACAAATGATAAATGCAATAAATCTTCAGGAGAGAAATTCTATCAATTTACCTAAAGTCATTTTTGGGACCACGTTCCCCTTTAAAGATAAAAGTTGTGATGCTTGGAGATGGCTGAACACTCATTTAAAAAGTTTACATCATTCTCTAATATGAGGCATATATGTGCCCATGTCAGAAGAAAGCTACAGGTTAGCAAGTGGAGGTGATACTGTTCAGCAGCCATAACAGGAGCACCAATATTTCTACTGAGATCGGCAATAAAAAGTAAAAAGGGATGGTGGTAGTTGCTCTGTTATTATAGAGAGAGAGATTATAAAATAGATCTCCATGCAAACCAGCCTATAAACATATGGATGGCATCTGAGAGAGGGACATTGAAAATTAAATGTGAAACTATCGTAGCCTCGGCTGGAGAACATTGGCCACTCGTGTAAAGTTCAGTACACGCATGGTGACAGAGACAGATGTTGTCTATCAATATCACGCTATAGAATGAAAGGTATACAATTTAAAATGCCAGTGTAAAAGACACCATAAAAAACTTCTTCATCTTCCCTTAAAAGTCGTAAATCTTGCAAAAATTGATAAGGACCTTAGTGCTATTCACACAGAAGGCAAAAAACCAAGGATATTGTAATATAAATCATTCTGATTCCTTTGTGATAAAGTTTCTGCCGCGTTCAGGGGAAAAAATAAATTGTATGGCCGGTGATTTACCATGTCACAGAGCGAACGTTCCCAGCAATAAAACCATAGATGTCCTAAGAAGGACCAGGACAAGAGAGAAAGAAGAGGCAAGGGGAAACTGTCCAATGAGAGCATTAGTTCTGCTCAAATATTCCCAGTATTACTAAGGGTTTCTGTAAACTCTAACTGCCAACATCCTTAAATTTTCATCAAATGCCGTGTCTGTAGGTAATTGGTGATTATTAAAAAGAAAATGCTCGCAGGAACCGAAGAATAATAAGAAAAATGAAAATAATAAGAAAATAATAGAACATAGGACACAGATGAACAACAATTATAAGTTCCAAATGACGGGGATCTTGTTAAACTATTGCAGATAATGTGCGGCAGATAAAGGCTCTAAGTAATTATTTGTATCTACACAGTTTTAGTTGAGTCATGGACACCAATGAAATGCTAAGCACCAAAAATAAACTTATGACTAGTAAAGGTTTTTTTAAGCAGCCAGATGACATAAGGTAGGTCCTTTAAAAAAAAATGGCCTGAAACCAAAACAATCGGTTATACTCGAGTCAATCGCCTAACCTTTCAGTAATCCGGTGGCCACTCGCCTGCGTTGTGACTGTCTCGCAGCAAAATAAAGCATGCTGGGGAGTTGTAGTTTCAAAACATCGGAGTGCCAGGAATTTGAGTTTATCTGTGTTGGGATTACTGTATATTAAAAAGGCAATAATGCATCAAAAACAATACAGAAATCAGGAGGATGGTCTCAATTGTAAAGAAGCTTGCTTCTGATTCTTTATTGTTTTTGAGGCTTTAAGACCCTTGAAATGGACAGAGAATTCCCATATAGCAGTCCCATACGGGTAATAGCCAAATCCAGTATGGGTATTATGTGATGGGATCCATGTCCATTTTAAAGGGAACTGAAGCCTAAAAACAATACAGATCAGAAGACAATAGTGGTCACATTTCTACCTTTGGTGTTATACTCGAGAATCAGGTTTTTTTTACTCGCTTTTTCAGGTAAAAAATAGGTACCTCTGTTTCTACTCAGGTCATTTATACTTATAAAGATAAGATTCTTCTCCAACAATGCGACGGTCCTAATTGCCTCTTATTACCACTGGTGGCACTTTTAACACACAATCCATTCTGTTCTACTGCCTTTCAAAGCAAAACACTACGGAGATTCAATAAAAAGTCTAACGTTAAAAAGTGGTGCAATTTTTGCCCCAACCAATAGATTTTAGCTTCAAATGTTTAAATAAACATTGATTGGTTGGGGGCAAAAAATTAGACATTTTAAACGATAAGAACTTTATTGAGTAACCCTGCTTATTGTTTAAAAATGTGCTAATTTTGCCCCAACCAATCAGATATATTTAACATTTTGAAAAGCTAACATCTGGATTGGTTTGGGGCAAACAATTAGCACCATTTTTTCATACGGTTAATTGAAGTATCCTTTTATTGAATCTGCTGTTAAGAGGGCTATTCTAATTTTAAAGTATGTTTGTAGTTGATGCTTATAAGAATTTGGGATTGAACCTGATAATACTCATGGAATACAGTAGCTATAGAAAAGAAATGTTGGTTAAGATCAGTCCTGTGTGCAATTCTATATAACTCTGGAATCCGACTTCATTTCAATAAACAGAATTCAGAAAAAACTTAAATCAGCTAGAAGTTTAATTTAAACAAAATGAAATGGTTTTTGTGAACTAATCTTATATTAAATGGATTTGTGGCTCTCGATCTTTCCAACCCAATTTTAGAGATTTGAAATAAAGGGAACTAGCTACAGTATATTTAAACACTTTGGCTGGAAATGGTAATAGTTTAACGGTTTGAGTGTTTTAATGGCAGAGTCGCTTTTTAATGGCCTTTCCACTTATTCATGCGTCTGTGACAGGAACGAGGAATATAGTGTGATGATTTAGGGTATATTAGGTCAAACATAAAAGTGTAAGGAACTAAATATTATAGTAGGACGGGGAGATTAAAAAAGAGAAAAATGTCCCTAAAATCAGCACTTCCTACCTGGCTGGTCTTCAGGAAAAAAATAAAATCCGTTCACAGATAAAATTCATCTATCGTATTTCTTTACCAAGGAATTCAGTTTGGAATGTATTTGAATGGTGTATCGAAATAACGAAACAACAAACAATTCAATTTTGTAATAAAAATTGGAAACACATTCACCCATTGCATTCTGTAGGATTAAACTGATAAAATGCTTGAGTTGCACTCCATTAGTTGTCCTAACCTTATCAATGCGACTTCACCAATATCATTTGATAAATTTATCTGTCAAGTACTTGTCCTGGACTCTTGATAGTTACTTGGGTAGGTTTACGAGATCATTGGTAAAAAGCAGTAATGCTGGATGTGACTAGGAAGGCAGGGGTTAAATTCGACAAATCTCCCATAGAACAAAGTAACGAACTTCTATCATGCACTATGCATGAGACCAGGAGCAAGTTGTCTGCATGGATGAAACAGATGCATGTGATAGTTTATTGGTCTGTGTAATACCTGCTGGACATTAATGATCTATGGATGTGTGGATGATTCTAGTGATGATTAATAATCTACCACTGATGAGGACTCAGCTAGAATACGCAGTGATGTGGACCTCCAGATGATTGACATTACAATCCAGAGTGATTGGACATAATTGATTATCTTTTCTATGGTTATAATGTTAGGCCAGTGTGCAGATTATGATTTGATGGGCCTAGGAATGGCATTGATTATCTCTTTTCGTATGTGTATAATGTATGCCAGTGTGAAGATAATATGGATATTGTATGGGGCCCAGGAACGTGCCATTGGATTATATTTTTTCTTGTTTATAATGTTATGCCAGTGTGCAGATAAAATGATATTGTAGGGGGGACATGGAAGTGTACATGATTAGATTTTTTCAGTGTTATAAGTATGCCCGTGTGCAGATAATATGATATTGATGGGGCCCAGAAATGTGCATTGATTATCTTTCTATGTTATAATGGTGCAAGGTGACAGATAATATGATATTGTATGGGGCCTAGGAATGTGCATTGATTACTTTTCTATGTTTACAATGTATGCCAGGTGCCAGTAATATGATATTGTATGGGGCCTAGGAATGTTGCATTTGGGGAATTATCTTTATAGGTTTTTAAGTATCCAGTATGCAGATATATGATATGATGGGGGGGGCGCTAGGAATGTGCATTGAGTATCTCTGTTTATGTTTATAAAAGTGATGCCAGGTGTGCAGAAAGATCTGATTTGTATGGGGTCTAGGATGTGTATTGATTTCTTTTCTATGTTTATATATATTAGATATATGTGATATTACAGTAATATGATATGTATGGGGCCTAGGAATGGCATTGATTATCTTTTCTATGTTATACATATAGATATACTGTTATAGATAAAGGAATGTGGGCCTTAGAATGTGAATCTGATTAGGTTTCTATGTTTCATAAAGGGTAGATATTCAACTGCAGGCTTCAGCGGCTCCCTACCCCTAATCTCTACACAGGGTAGAGATTAGAGGATGAAATGTATATTCTGCAGGACATAAAAAGTCATGGATAGGTACCTAGTTACTGTAGATCTCAGATGTTTGAAAAACTATTACTCAAGCATTTCTGGCTATAGAGTTGATTCTGAGGTAGTTTTATTAAAAACACTCTGGATAACTACATGGGTGTACCTATCCCTTGGTCACAGATCAACAAGAAAATAGATTGCAGAGAAGGATTTAAACTGAGCTGAGGGGCCTCAAGGGAGGGTAGTTAGGGGACAGTAGAGTCCCAGGTAGGGTGTAGTTTGGACAGTAGTAGGCCCATGGTAGAGTAGTTGGGGGACAGTAAAAGGCCCCATGGGTAGGTAAGTGTGAACAGTAGAGGCCCATGGATAGGTAGTAGACTAAAGGAGCTAGCGAGGCATAGTGACAGAGCGCCATGGGTAGGTAGTTGGGGACAGTTAGAGGCCCATGGGAGGTGGTTGGGGACAGTCGAGGCCCATGGTAGTAGTAGGGACAGTAGAGGCCATGGGTAGGTGTAGCGTATTGGGACGAGCGTAGAGGCACATGGGTAGGTAGTTGGGGACCAGTAGAGGCCCTAGGGTAGGTAGTTGGGGACAGTAAGTCAGTAGGCCCTGGGTAGGAGTTGGGGACAGTAGGGACCCAGGGTAGGGTGGATAGGGGAGGTAGTTGGGGAAGAGAGGCCACATGGGTAGGTAATTGGGGACAGTAGAGGCCCATGGGTAGAGGATTGTGAGCAGTAGAGTCCCAGGGTAGGTAGTTGGGACAGTAGAGGGCCCATGGGAGGTAAGTTGGGGGCTAGTAGGAGGCCCAGGGTAGGTGTAGGGGGACAGAGTAGGACCATAGGTAGGTAAATGGGGCCGACAGTAGAGGACATGGGTAGTAATTGGGGCATTGTAGAGGCCCATGGGTAGGTAGTTGGGGACAGTAAAGGAGGGACCAGGGGTAGTAGTTGGGGACAGTAAAGGACAGGGTAGGTAATGGGGACGTAGAGGACCCATGGGTAGGTAGTAGGGGGACAGTAGGGACCAGGGCAGGTAGTTGGGGACAGTAAAGCAGAGGAGGACAGAGGCCAGTGGGGACAGTAGGCAGTGCCATGGCGTAGGTGTTGGGGGTAGAACAGACAGTACACCGGCAAGTAGCAGCATCCATACAAAAGCGTACAGTCGTCACAGTAGACACGTGGAAGTAACCAGTAGAGGCCCATGGGTAGGTATTGGGGGACAGTAGAGGACCATGGGTAGTGTGGGCGTAGACCGTGAGTCGTTGGGGACAGTAGAGAACCCTGGGTAGGTAGTAGGGGAGAGTAGGCGGGCCCATGGGTAGGTGTTGCTGGGGAAGGTAGAGGCCCATGGGTAGGTAGAGGGGACAGTAGAGGCCATGGGTAGGGTACGTTGGGTAGGGAAGTATTAATAAATTATACATTTTACTCGATACCAGGGAACTCCTACCGTGTGGTCTACATTTTTTTTTTAAATATAACCTCCCAGCATACACACGCACTTACATATCAGAGGGCTCCAGGGAATTTAGGTTCACACATGGGATGCATGCAAGTTGAAGACCCTGCTATATATTAGTGGTACTGGTTGGGTTTGTTTCTATGAAATTGTGGTGATGACTAAATAACATTTATTTTAAACTTTTGTGGGTAAGAACGGGATTTAGAAAAGAAGGTTCGGGGGCGGGTAGGATTTTTTGGGTCGGGGTGGGAAATGTGAGTGGTAATGAGTCGGTACCCAGAATTCCTGTAACTCAGTCGGGTTCTCTGTAACCTTATATAGAAACAGAACTCCTATAGGACTCTCTAATTCCTTATAATTTACAGTAGGGGCATTTCCCTATATACGTGAGTGGTACCCAGAATGTCCCTGTATAATTCAGTCTGTGTCCTTGCTACCGTTTATATAGACACAGAACTTCAGTGACTTCAATATCCTCTATGAATTAATAGGGGGATACATATCCCTATAATACATGAGTGGTACCCAGAGTCTTGTAGTAACTCAGTCTGGGTCGTGTACTTTATATGGACACAGAAATCTCAAGTTGACTTCTAATATCCTTGATAATTGTACAGTAGGGGTATACATACTCCTTATAATACATGACCATTGTTGCTTAAAATTAATTACATTTCATGTTTAAATAATGTGTTTCGTGGCAAGTCACAGCGAGGGTGCAAGGAGTTCTGGATGCCAAGTTATTTTCTAATTATGGGTTAAGTGGACAACTATTTATTGTAACCCAATGAGGAAGGGGAGAAGGATATTAACACAGAAACCCCCAGTAAGAGAATAATGGGCAACTCAACCGGAAATGTAAAAATCCATCAGTGGAAGAAAAAAAATTAACGAAGTGAAAGAGTAAACACAATGGTCTAATCGGAGGAAGGGAAACCTCGAGTAGAGAAGAAATGAATGTGCTGTTCTCTATTTTATTTAAAACTACAGGGAAGAGAGGTCATGGGACCCCACAAGGAAATAGGAATTTCTGTATAGATTCGTCCCCACGCCCCAGGAATATTAAAAACAGATCTTACATCCCACGTTATAAATATGGGGTGGATTTATAAAGGAACGCTATAATGTCGCATTTGTTATCGCTAGTCTTGGCAAGGCGAGGACAATGTTATTTTCGATGTATTTAATAAAACGGTGGGTGGTTTCAGCCCGCGTGGCAATGCCGCAATTTCAGAAAAACACGAAATTCTAGGGGGAATCGGTAACTGAACAAAAAATAGTAATAACACCCCACCCACCCCCCTGACTCTTATTTGTATTAAGATTAGACGCCCACCATGGGGAATGTATGTAAGTCTTTGCAATCTTTATACGGAAGGAGAACTTAGCCAATGGGTTTTACTGGGTTGTAACATCAACTGTTGCCACATAAATTGCTGAACGTTACAATGTTTGGTGGAACATCAGAGAGGCCCTTCGTGCTGGTGTTTTTATAGATTGTTCTGGGTAGATCCTGGTCCAAAGCAAGACCTAATCTGCCCATCCAATGAAAACAGATTAATCTCAAGGTCACATGGCATCGTCCTCACCATCACACACAAAGATAATGATCAGAGTAAACAGCCATCAAATGCAATTGGAACTTAACGCTTGCCCGTTAGGGTCTGAAAGAAAGTGATATATTGTGATTAGAAGGCGGCATAGACCTTCCAGAAGTGGAGAAGGATTTCATAAGCAATAAGAGGAAAAATCAGCCGACAGTGTAATTTGATAAAAAAAAACCAAAATGTTGGCATTAAAAAGCCATCCGGGGACATGTTCATATGCGTTCACGTTGATTTTAATTAAGGTATCGTCAAAAATATGTAAGAAAATGAACTGAAAGGTTTGTAGGAGAAATCATTGTTGATTTCCTAACACTTTTTGCCTATATAAGTACAAATAGGACTACTGTCTAAAAACATAAATGGAATTCAATCAGGGTCTGATGCAACTGGTAATAGCATTAATAATTCTCACTAGTTATGTCTCCATAGAAACCACCCTACATATTACATTTTCTCTAAAGTTCTCATTACTGTTTCTTAAGCTATAAAGGAAGAGACGATAAATCCAAGAAGGAACCCTGAGAGAATATAGGTTGGAGAGAGATATGAGATTTGAGAAGGCAATAGAACCAGGAACTAATGTGAGCGAGGAATGATGAATAGGACTAAATGGAACAGTCGCAATGACAAGAGATAGGAGGTTAAAAAAAGAGAAGCTAATCATGTGATTACCACCCATATGTGGTTCTCTCCTGGTTGTTGTAAAAAGGAATTTCCACCAGGGACAATCATTGGACCATGAGACTTCCTGTACGAGTCACCAGTGGTAAGCCAAAAAAGTCTTGTAGCGGAACAGTGGAGTACCATCTATCAAGTTGGTATTACTTACTCATGTTCCAAGACACAAGTGCAACAAACTTACAAATTCCTGGGAAGTACGCCTGGTATTTTTTTAAATCAAGAAAGATAGATAAAAAGATTAAGTTACAAAAAAGACACAATGAATTAACAGGTACCCACAACAACACATATTGTGTAGCAAGGGAAATCAGGGCTTGTTGAATAACAATTTATTCCTGGTACGTGTTGTATTATAATGACTTATACCTGGAATCTACAAAAACACAGAGCATCGCAGGAAGGCGAATTTCAGCGCCTTATTAAACAATCCTTAGGACCCTTTCTTTTCAGTTTCTAAACCAGCAATGGATGGGAAACGCTCCAATGCAGACAGTGCTGTAAAAAATTTTATGAGCTCAGAGACCTAAACCAATCAAACATTCCAACAATTCTTTGAATTGCAACAGGTTTAACCATCATAAATCTTATGAGTCTGCATGTAGAGATAAAGGAAAGTTATGGTAATGGGAAAGCAGTGCACGGCAATTACTACAGGTCCCTTTGTTTGGGGCTCAATGAAAAGTAGCAACAGTTATCCCGAATAATCAGTACAAAGCAAGAAAATAAGGGGGTCGGAAGAATGGCACATTCACCTGACAAACAAAGGTGCTAAAAACATTGCTGTACCTGCACAGACTGGCAAAACCTGTGAAAAGGGTCAGGGGACTGTGCCGGTTCCAAAGTGAACAGCGATTCGGAGGCAGGGGAGGAAAACAATGGTTTCTCAGTTTTGTGAATCCGGCAGAAATTAGAGAAAATTTCGGTCGGGATGAAAAACGGTGAAGAATGGTTTTGGAATTTCAGGTTGCAATGTATCGCAGATTTAGTGTCAGTGCTGTGAAAATAGAATAATTTTAAGTTTGGTTGATGAAAAGGTGAAACTAATCTCGAAAAGTAGGGAAACAGTGGTAGAATTTGAAAAAGCAAAAAACTGTCGCTTGGAATCAATGGTTTGATTTTCAGGGGCAAGGTCAGGTGTATTTTGTTAACTTGACTTCTTTGTGGATATTTCCTTTAATAAGTATAGTACAGTACGTAACAGTACAGTACAGTATAAGTTACAGTACAGTGACAGTAGTTAGTATAGTACAGACGAGTACAGTACAGTATAGTATAGTTACGTACAGACAGTATAGTATAGTACAGTTATATAGTATCGTATAGTACAGTACAGTACAGATAGTAGTAGTACCGTATAGTACAGTACAGATAGTATAGTACAGTTACAGTATAGTATAGTACAGATACAGTATAGCTACAGTACAGTACAGTATAGTTACAGTATAGTAACAGTACAGTCAGTAAGTATAGTACAGGATAGTAACCAGTACAGTCAGTTAGTATAGTACAGTATAGTACAGTCAGGATAGTACAGTACAGTAAGATATAGTACAGTTTCAAGTTTAGTATAGTAAGTACAGTATAGTATAGTACAGTATGTACAGTCAGTATAGTATAGTAAGTATTAGTATAGTTAGTGACTAGTACATAAGCACTTAGTTACAGATATAGTATAGTACAGTATAGTCTACGTATAAGTACCGTACAGTATCAGTTATAGTAGTAAGTAGATTAGTATATTAGTGCAGGATGACCAGTACTAGTATAGTAAGTACAGTAAGTATAGTCAGTATAGTAACAGTATACGTATAGCTACAGTAGTAGTATAGTAAGTATCAGTATAGTTACAGTACAGTTATAG